>NCKU01000454.1:0-41594 GCA_003675995.1 Dinothrombium tinctorium | reverse complement strand
AAATAAATTTTAGCGACCTAAACGAGTGCCACAAACTGACTATCGATTGAAATCAAATCAGTCGCATATCAATGGTGAGCTTCTTAAACAATTAAATAGAAACAAACGAGCTGAATAAAACACAAAACAGTAGCGTCGCAAAAAATTTACGCTTCGCACGAAAGCGCATCATTTCAATTTGATTCAATTAAAATGTGGGTACTGAAATTGAATTAAAATCATCGAATTAGAATGTTGTTTTAGAAAAAATGGGCGTTTATTTTAAATTAAGTTTGAATTTATTTTTCTCCTTAATCACGGTATCCGTTTTGCACGAAACTAAAAAATGTGTGCGTATGAATTAATGCTTTCGCACAAAGGTAAAAGTGAATCAAGAGAGAGAGAGAGAGAGCGAGAGAGAAAGAGAGAGAGGAGAACAGTGAAGCATGCAATCAGCTTGTTTCATTAATCTACATTAGCGTTTTTTCTTCTTCCTCACTCGCCATTAATTTTGCCATGGGAAAACACTCTTTCTATAACACGTGCAGGAAGCTATTAAATTTTTTTCTTCTTGCTAAACTTATTAATTCTGCTCGTTGTCTAATGGCACTCGTAATTGCAGTTAGTTGAGTGTGTATAAAACACAAAATCCGAGTACAAATCCAGGTGCAAATGTTTACTGGTAGAGAAAAAAAAGAGATAAACGTAACGATTTATACGAACGCATACATTTTGACCGTTTTCTACTCACTAGCTAATGATTCGATAATTTTGGTATTTGTCATTATTCTTTGCTAGAAGTTAACTTGTTTTTGAATAACAGATAATATCAGATAAATTGCTAACTGCTAAAATTTGGATGTTGAGCAAAGTATGAAAATATTTTTCTCTCAAAATTTTAATCTGAACGATCAATAGCATTAAACTTTAGTTTTTTCCTCTATTGTCTCGTTTATATTTGACAGATGATTGAAAAAAAGTTGCAGCTTAAGAACGGTAGCGAAAAGTAGATTATTCGGTTGCCTATGTTTCCGCTGTTCGTTTCTAGGAGAAAATTGCGTTTAAAATGATTAAAGTGAATGCATGTGTAGAGGGTACGCGGCGCGGAAAGCTGTGTGAATTTTTTCGCTCGCACTGATTACAGAAACGAGACGAGTACGATTACTTTACTTTACTTCTTCTTCTTCCATAGAGTTTGACATTTTATACTGTCACTTATATATTGTCGAGTTTTTAACGAGAGAAAACTTTTTTAAAAGGCTCTGCAAAAGAGCTTTTCTGTGTTTCATTTTACAATTTGATTGATTTGTTTTCTCATTTCTTTTCTCTTTTTTCGCCGCTTTTTTCAAGTTTCTCGCTTTCATTCATATAGAAGAAGAGGGAGAGGAGAGCAGCGCGACGAGTAGTGAAATTTTAATTCCTTCTTCTCACTCTCCCTCACTCCCCATCTTCCTTGTCCGCTCCTCTTCGTCGACTTGCAATGGCTGCACTTACACAAGAAGCGCCGTTGTTAATTACGATTTTTTAGGATCAAAACGCAAAATAAGCGAAAAGGTGAGACGCAATCAACGTCATGAGAAGAGCACTTTGGCGAATCAGTTTCTGGTCGAGAGGATGTTGAGAGAAAGGATTTCTCGAGGAGTGGCAAATGAAATAGTTATTGATGCAGATGAGAAATGTTGAAATTGGTTAGCATCAGCGTTGAATAGTAGCACATTGCTGGCATCGTTGGCAGTCGTCTACCGTTTCTCGCTTTCTCACTCGCTTTCTTTCACTGTTTGCTGCTTTTCTCTCTCTGTGCTCACTCGCTTTCGCAGAGAACGCATCGTTTTAGCCGTAAAACGCTATTGAGAAGAAAAAAGAGCGAGTAACGGCGTCAAGCATTGAGTTGTATCTGTACAGCGTAAGTGTGTGTGAAACAAGCCGTAATACGTATCCAATGTTAACCCTTAAATCGGTTGTCGTGCTGTGAAAAGGGAAACTTAACCGCGTGTAAACATACAATCTGCAATTGGGATCAAAAAGGGTTCCCCGACGGTTAACGTATTGACAAATTGGTTGAATTTACATAAACGCTTTTTTCGGTATACGAAATAAAACGCTTACATATAGTAGATTTCACACTCATATCATACATATACTTCGACTACGGCTGCAATATGCTTGTGATGCAGCAGCAGCAACAACAGCGTCTAGTACATGCAGCGTATTTATGCGTATGTAGATTTTGTGTACGGATGTTTTATGTGCGCCATAACATGTATATGCTAACAAAAGCGCTGTAAAGGGTCACTGAATGCAAAACAATTCGAAATATAACACTATTCGCGCAACGATCAATTGTGTGTCAAATCTATTGAATTATGCGTCTTCGCGTTTTTTTTTTTCTTTCATCCAAACTATTTTCGAGAAAATAGCTTTAAGTGAACAAAAATTTTCAGCTTTTACATCTTTACTTATTCACATCTATAAAAATACACAGCAGCAGCAGCGCAGTGTATGATTTGGATGAAAATCTCTTCTCTACTTGCAAAGCAAAGCACAAACGACGAATTCTCTTCTTCTTCTTCCTTCTTTTCTACATTTTTAAAAATCAATAAAATTTCTAATTTATCGACGCTGCGTTTCTGTGCGCTCTATATTTGCACTGCTATTTGAAAATTCTTTGAATTAATGAGTTGTAAAAATTTTACTTGAAAAATGAAGAAAAAGCAGAAAATAGCGAGCAGAGAGAGATTGCGAGAGATCGAGAAAGTGAAGCGAAAGAGATCAGATGAGCGAGCGAGTGAGTGAAGGATGTGTGCACAGTGACGTTCGCTCCGACAAAAACGCAATTTGCAATCAATGATTGAATGATGACATGTACGGCGTCCTTCTCTTCATCAAAATTTTCACCAATTTCACTTCTTCGTCTCCTTTGTTTTGCTCGCTCTCGTTTCAAAATTCGAGCGAAGAAAAGAAAGCGAAAAAAAATGGAAAATTGGATCTTTTAATCCTTTGTTTGTGTTCAAAAATGTGAAAACGAAAGCTTTTCGCTACTTTTGACATTTTTTTGAAAGGTTTTAATGGAATTTTAATCCTCACGAGAATAATATACACACTCGTATACATCGCCAGCACATCGACGAGTGCGAGCGAAGTGGTGAGCGCAAGAGAAAGCGCGAGACACATCGCACTGCGAGAGAGAATAGCGGTTGAGCTTGAGCCGAAATCGCTTCTCTCACTTTCAAACCTACAGATAGAAAATAAAAAATAAAACGAGAAGCAGAAGAAGTAATGCTCAAGAAACAGATTTGCCACGAAACAGATTTTAACCTTTATTTTCAATTGGATTCGAAATATCCATGTTGAAGGGTATTTGTTCACTCACTCATTCTCACTCTCCCATCTTCTCTCGCGTTCTCGCACACTCACTCGTTCTCTTTCTCTCTCGTCGAATTTTTACGCGTCGCTGAATTTCAACAAAACGTTTGAAGCTCCTATTTTTTTAAAATCGAAAAAACGCTGAAATCGCCACGAAGAACAGCGAAAATGTGTATACTGTGCCCTCAACGCTGAATATATGAGTTGTTACTGCCATCGGTCGCCTTCCTCTTTCTCGCTCTCTCTTAATAAGCGCTCTTTTTGTTTCAATATACACTCAACCATCAGCGCAGTACGTGTTCATGCAAATGGTCGAATATTGTGCATCGCGAGCGAGAGAGGAGCAAGGAGAGTGCGAAAAAAAACTAAATATTAGAGAAAATTGAGACGGAAACTCGAAATCACATTTAAATTGAAAAAAGTTTTTTGATGAAGAAAAATCAGTGTATGGCCATCCTTATGGTCGCTATGACGACCACTTGCATCGAGAATGCAAAGAGGACTTCTTCACTCGCATCCGCACACGAGTAAAATGTAATCTCATTTTCAATGCTGATGAGATCTGCCACGACTAGCGTCTTTGTTTCTTCTCTCGCTCTCTTCACTGCTTTCCCCTCTACTTCAAACTTTTGCACTGCTCACCGATGGTCAAATATTCCACTTTTGCTTCAATAATGCAATTTCCAATATCTTTCTTTCTTCGTATTTTAAAACTTTGCTGCAACCAGAGATTCTCTGGTTCCTCTTCACTCTTTATCTCGAACTCGCTTTCTTTTCTTTCTTTTCTCTCTTCTTCACTTTATTCTTCGTTGCATACACATTTTCGATTACAAAATCTACTCTCTCGCTCTCCATTTTGGTTGTCAAACTTTCAAACTAAATCCCTGCATTTAAAATTCTTTTAAATTTAAATTCTCATCCTATTATTGATTCAACAATCAGTATATGGTGGTCAGTATTTTTAATTTTTGCGAAGCAATAAGTGGACGAAATCGCAAAAAGCAAGAAGCTTACTTCAATACACATGCATTTACATATTTCACGTATTCATAAAACTTAACTTTAACTTTTGCATTAGTTTTCTCGGTCTCGAAAAAGAGAAAGCGAGGAGCAGAAGTTTCATCGAAAAAGAGAAGCAGAGGCAGAGACTTGAGTTGTTTCGCTTTCGTTTTCTAATTCCATTAAACAAATATTGCATTAAAATTACTTCGCTTTCGCGAAAATAAACATTTGCTCTTTCAACTTTATTAAAGTTTATTTAATTTAAATAACTTTTTTCAAAGTAAAAAAACAAGAAAACTTCAAGTTTGATGCATGTGCTTGTGCACTGCTTATACAGCTCAAGCAAAAAAGCGTACACTTTAATGTTATATAGCTGAATTCTTTCTCTCTTTCTCCTTCTTTTCTCCTCTTTCGCTGTTTTTTATGTACACAGAAACTGAACAGCGTATGTGTCGTTAAACGTTAACGTTAACGTTATGTAGGTTTAAAGAGTTCTGCTTTTTTTACTTCGCATTTTTATAGGAAAGAAAGCCATTTATTCGAAGATTCGAAGTTGACAGTAATGTGCTTCAACATGATTAATGACTATGCAAATAAGAATATTCATCTTCATATATTATGTTAATTACATATTTAGAGTAAAGCTTTTTGCGCTCTTCACTCTTCTCTCTATTTTATATGCATTTTTACCTTTTTTCACTCTCTAACTCGAAAGAAAAAGATCAATCGCTCCATTTTCGCCGATGCATTTTACTCGGCTCATAATTTAGCTTAATCGATACGTTCTATTAATCGATCGTCGCGCGTTTTTCGCTTCTCTTCTTTCGATGATCACTCAAAAAGCAGCTTTCACTCGAAACTTATTGAAATGAATGCATAATTGAGCGCTAAGTTTAATTACATAAAATGATTTTAGATCAATTTTATAATGATTAATATTATAGAAGCAATCTTCTTCGTTCAAATTTTTTATTTTCTTGTTTCGCAAAAATTCAATGAGCAAATAAGATAGATGAAATGTCTGCGCTTCGTCGAGAAACTCTCTACAGATGAATCAAATTAAATTCGTTTCCTTCGTTTCCATTTTTTTCTCTCTCTCTCTTCTTTTCGACTGTTTTCGACTGTTTTCGCTTTTGAAAAAAGTTTTTTAAGAGCGAAAAGAATGAGAAAAAGCGAAAAAAACAGAGAAAATTTTAATTGATTTTTTGACTTTTGAAAACACGAAGAAAATAAGAAAAACGATCAAAGCGTACAAGAGCAGAAACAAAACTTAAATCGACTAAACTTTCAATTTAAACGCATAGATAGAGAATAGAAAAAGAGAAGGAACAGAATTAATAGCCGAAAAGTTTTTTTTTAAATTTTTTGCTTTCTAGACGCCGAAACAAGAAAACAATTGACATTCTTTAAGGAACATCTGTTCGGTAATTACAGAGAATTAAGTGATTGTCGGCGAGTGTTTTCAAAGCGGAAAAAACAAGTGTAATTTAATTTTTTGCAGTTTAGTTGCAATTAGCATTGATTCAATGGTTTTTGTTTCGCAATTTTCTCCATCTTTTTAATTAATTCGCTTTTCGAAACGCACCTTAAAGCCGAGCGCGCGCGAGATGGCAGTACGTGAACTGTTTTTGAATTTCGCAACTTATCACGGTATACCGTTGTGTATAATTTCGCCATTATTTATTTCGTTTTTCTTTCGCTTCTTCTCTCTCGTCCTGTATTTATTTCGCCAGCGACGAGCACACGAGAATCATTAATTTCGCCGATTTAACATTCACACCTTTAATTTAAGCTTTTCAGTTCGGCGTCTAAAATACGGAAGCAAAAAACAATTAATCACTCGAAATTTATTGCTGGCAAAGTAAAAATAATTAACACTTAGATATTTTATTTTAAAAATTATCGATTTGATCGAGAAATTTTTCGCATTATTTTTCTCTTGCTTAGAAGCAAAGTGTGGCACAAATGTTTCTTTCTTGCATAATTTCATGCGTTTTTATGTAAATTTTTTGATTAAAATGTAAATTTATTCAATTAATCAACACACCTATATACATTTGTAAATATGTAAATTAGTAAATATAAATTTTGCGAGTTGTTGCGCGTTCACAACACTTTGATGTTTTTCAATTTTATTCATTTTCTTGCGAAAATTTTTTTCTTATTCATTCAGCAAATGCATCGAACGATTATGATGCGTTTTTTTCACATTTCTCATATTTTAATCGAGTTTTAGGAAAAATAATTTTAGTGTATTTTTACATGTGTTTATCGTCAAAATTTGGTAAACATAGCCGATGATAAATCGAAATGCATTTGCTCGCGAATGCAAGAATGCGTACGTATTAGAAGAATGAAGAAGAAACGCGCTATTTGCGAGACTGTAGGTTTAACCATATTTATTGAATTTATCGCAGTCGTTGTATTTTGAAAAGCATCTTATATAACGCGTTATATGTAATGCAGCATGTATATACACACACATACATATACACAACTCACTCTATATTCTTCGATGTGATGTTTATAAGACGATGAAAACAATGGCAAAGAAAACAGCTTTTGAGAATACAACTTGTTGTAGGTGACAAATAAATAAGAATAAAATCACTGGTTAGAATTTAGTGCAAGCCTTAACTAGGAAAATTCAATTTTCATCTCTCTTTCGCTGTTGTTTAATAGTTTGCCGAAATCCACTTAAATTGCGAATATATTTCTCATATGCAAACGCATTAGAAACATTCATTGAAATCGAAAACGTCGCTATTATTCACCGATCGTCGAGCAACGCTGATGAAATAGTGATGAAAGCAGAGAAATGGAGAAGAAGAAGAAGAGAAGAAGAAGAAGAGAAGAAGAAGAAGGAATAAGGAAGAAAGAGAGCGCAAAAAAGATGAGAGCGAGTAAAAAGAGCAGCAGTCGAAAATACTACAGTTTACTGCTACCACAAACAACTATCAAACACGACCTTGTCCTAGACTTTCGGCTGAAGGCCTTCTAACCGAAAAAAGCTTCTCTTTTCAAGTTTATTCGCTTTTCGTGATGTTTTATGTCTTTGGCGATCGACAAGCAAACCGTAAGGTTTACGAGAGTGAGACAGACTGTGTTTATATATAGACATATACGTACATACACACACTCTCGTCGAGTGAGAAAGAGAGAGAACATTTGATGTATGAGTAAAGTGAGTTAGTCGGTGAGCATAGAGAGAGAAAGGGAGAGCGAGAGAGAGATCGAGCTTTGAGGAAGTCGAAATCGATTGAAGCGAAAATAAAAACGAAGGTAAAAAGCGTTTTTCTTCTCACTCTCACTCTTACTACTCGCTCTGCTTTTCTTTTCTGCACGTTTCGCCAAAATACATAACACAAGAATCTGAACAAAGTGAAACATAACGAAACAAACGGCGTTTAGACATACGAAAGCCAGAGACGAACGAGAAAAATACGATTACTTTCGCATATTATGGAAATTGTGTGACCCGCTGGTATTAATTTCGTTCATTTTATTTTTACCAAATTCTGGTTCGCAATGTTTTTCCTCCACTCGCATTTCAATATTGCTTTACAACAAGCATCTTTGCGAAAATACGATTTCAACATTTTCATTTCATTTCAAGTTTGCTTTTGAGGAGAGCAAAAAACTTTTCAATTTTATTTTGCTCAGCCATAAATTCATTTTGCGCGAATTTCGCACTGTTCGCATTTAAAATTGGCGCGAGTGGCCGCGTAAGAAGAAGAGAGTTGGAATGGGTTGCTGATAGCGATTATCTTTATTTCGCTCGCTTTAGTAAAATAATTCATGTATCGGTTTGTGCACGGCGTGCGTGTGTATGTGTGTGAACTATGTGTATGTGTGTATATAAATTTTTTCTTATCAAAAGACGTTACGATTATCTCTTCTCCGAAGGTATCTGTTGTATAGTAGTTTGGAAGTAGTGGAACTTATATAATAGTATACGGTTCACAGCGAGTTCGATCTTTTTCAAAGATTAAGCCTCGGGAGAAGTGATAGATGCAATAAATGAGCGAAGAAGTAAAAGAAGAAGCAGCAGAAGACGAAGTAGTAGCAGGAGGAGAACGCGATGGTGGCGATGACGAACTATGTGTCTTTTCGCTAAACATGAATACAACTTTTTGCTCTCCGCTCGAAAAAATCAAAAGTGAAATATCTCTGAAAAAATTTTCGGCGAATATGAGGAAAGTCGAGTATAAATTATAAGTGAAAATCGAGTGTATTTCATTGTCTTCGACACCATATTTAGCCCAATGGGCGTGTAATTTTCTAAAGCGCCATTTCTCGTAAAATATTTTTCGCATCTAAAATTTTTTAAATAAGAATATGAGCGCGGAGACATGCGTTTATAGTTGCTTCTTCCTCTTCTTCTGCTTCTTGTTGTGCTTTATGCAAAAGAACAAAACAAATGAAAGAATCAAAGAGAAGAAATAAGAATAAGCATAAGTGGAAGACGAAGAAGCAATAGTTGCAGCAGAAGCAGTGGAAGAAAAAATATGAAGAATTGTGAAGCATAAGGCACAACAAGCCTGAGAGACGATGTGGAAAGAGGAGAACAGATGCCAAATTTGATTACATTTTTGAATCCTCTTACATTCTTTATTAAATGACGTGAATATAGGATGTGTTTCGCGACAAAGATATATCTCCACTTATATCCCACGTTCCAATGTCTTTTAAAAAAGTTAAGCAATTCTCCATCTCTGGTGCAGCACTTCGAAGCGCGCAAAAAAAGTTCAAAACGTATCGCTGATCACTCGCTGCTTAATCATTCACCACGACATTTGCTGCCAAAACATTTCTGAATTCTTATATTTAGCGTGTTCATTTCAAATTTTTTCACTACTTCTCCTAACATATCGTTTCGAATACATCTTCGATTAGATGGTAGCGAGCAATAACACTAGCAGCTGTCAATTAGCAAAACTCGTATCAATTACAGTCGAAATGAAAAGCTTGCTTATGTGAAATGATTGTTTTCGATAAAAGCTCGAAATAATAAGCGAAACAAAAAGCGAATGCACACGTATGAAAGTATCAGTGCGAAAAAGCGAGAGAGATGCTTTCGAGAGGCAAAGAGCATACAGATGGTTTAAGTAAGAAATACGTGCGTTTATTGCAATAAATTTGATTGATAAAAAGAAAAATTTGGTTTGTGTGTTTGTTTTCTCTCTTTAGCTCGAGAAGAAAAAACTTTCTACTCTCCTCTTTTGACTTTCATTTATTTTTGTTACTTTTTTGTAAGCTTATTGTGATTAATATAAAAGATGAAAAATCTTCCATCTTCATTTGTTGCAAAGCTTACTTATATTAAAAGAAACTCTGTTGTTTATTCCTATTTTTGCTTCTCCTCCATTCGTTTCTTTTTTGGGTTCCAATCTTATTTTGCATTAAAATAACTTTCTTTCGCATTCGCCTTCGTAATTTCGTACTTTCTCGTGCTCTATGTTTGCCTTTTTCGCTCATTTCTTAGCATTTCTAAACTTTCTACACACGCATAAAATAATGTTCAAATTTAGGGGTTTATCAAAAGGATTACAGTTTTGCTCTCAAAAATTTGTAATTTATTTTTCCCTTCATTCTTCGTTCTGAATATATTTAAGCTTTACTTTCTGCGCTTTTTACATTCACCAGCTCATCTCTCACTATCCGCTCTTTTCGCTTATATATTGCATCTTTACGTAACTTCATTTAAATATTATATTTTAATGCGAACGTTTCGTACAAATACAAAGTAATAGTGGCAGTAGTATGTAGATTTCTCTCTCTCACTCACTCACTCACTCTTTTCCCAATGTATTTATTAGGTTCGTATGCGTTTAAAAGAGAGAAGGAGTGAAAGAGATGAGCGCGGAGAGAAAAAGAAGTCTAAAAAGATCAAAGTCGGTGAACGCACCATCGCTAATCCTTCGCGCAACGATCGGTGAATTAAACGCGGACCGATGTTTCACGGTTTGTTTCACTGTACTTTTATATAATATGTATTACATAGTATATACTTATTTTGTTCATTTCTACTGTCGAAGAGAAAAAACGAGGCGAACGCGCGTTCGTTCTCTCATCGCCATTTCGCTTCTAGTCGCTCTTAAACAAAATTTGAAAATATCGAAATGAAATTAAGCTCAATCCGAACGAGAACGGCAATCGAGAGCGAAAGAAGCGAAATGAGTGAGTGAGAGTAAAGCACAGTGTGTATTGTATGACGAGTTGGACATGAAAAAGCAGCGAAAAGATCAAAAGTGAGCGATGTGCTCTTTTGATACATTTTCACAGTCGAGAGAAGCGAATTATTTTTAATTTTAATATTTGCTTAACTTTCCACACCCTCTCTGCTCGCATCCTCTCAGCACCTTTAAAAAGATTGAAAGAGAGTAGGGGAGCAGTGGCGAGAATGTCGGACGATTTGAGTGCTTGGTTATAGATTTTTGAAAATAGTACAAAGTAAAGTGTAGTGTATGTTGACCTTAAAAAATATCGATTTCTTGGATTTCGATTCTCCTCGCTCTTCTCTTCTCGCTTCTCTTCTCCTCGCAAACGAAGCAAAGATGTTATGTAAAAAGCAGTGAAAACAACAATAACGCATTTTTACACCATATGAAAATCAATACACCAAATTTGCGCAAATTGCGATTCGCTTTTTTCTTTATTTTCCGAAACCGAAAGCAGAAGCAACAAGAGAAGAGAAGAGGGAGAGAAAAAACTTCAAATTGTGTTCATCTAAAAAATTTATCGATCGTCGCTAACTTTTTTGGACCACATTCATTAGTCCCTTATTTTTTCCTAAACGAAGCACAAAAACTTACGCACAATAATAAGAGTAGTGTAAAGTTAACTTTTCTGCGCTACTTTCACCACTCGTATCGCTACTACTGTTGCTGCCGCTGTTGTTGTCGTTCCCTTTATAAAACACTTATTTAATTTTTCCACTTCAACGAGGTACGCTTAAAAAACTTTTTTAATTTATATAACAATCAGCAAAGCGAGCGATCGCCCCATACATCACGAATTTCTAAAATAGAGTCATCGATTTGTTAAGCTTTTGTTTGTAATCCGCTTTTTACAAAGATGAAAAATCGTAATTAAGCCGAGATAAAGTTTGAAAAAATTATTTTGCATCGCTGTGCTGCTCCTCTCGCTCGATGTGCTCTCTTGTGACTGAAATCAAGCGAAACAACGGCAGCAGCTTCTTTATTATTATGATTATTTTTTGCTATTTTCATCTCTCGTTTACTTGTGTTCTTTGCAAGCAATTCGAGTGAAAGGCGAACACAGGCGAATTTTTTTGCATTCTGCAAGTTTAATGGCTTGAAATTTAAGCTTATACTCCTTTTCTTTTTATTTTACTCTCTTTTCTTTCATTTCTTTTCTCTCTTTTTTCAATTCTTTACTTCACTTCTCTTTTCTTCTCTCGCTTTCTGTATTTTGTGTAAGAAATCAATGAGAAAAATTTTTTGAAATACTGCTTCACTGCGTTTTGGTCCGCTCTTTTCTTTTGCTTCTTCTGTTTCTTTTCTCCTCTTTTCTCTTTCTTTTTCTTAACGATCGATATTTTTCATTATTTTACACACACACACACACACACACACCAATTTTTTTAAATGGCTCACCAGTTTTAATTGCATTTTAGGTACAGAACAATGGCTTTTCTCTCTCGTTGGATGTGCGTGCGTTATCACTGTGAAAGTATCTTGTTCGATGCTTGTTTTCATTCAATTTTCACGTTAATGTTTGGGTATAATAATAAAAGCAAAGCTTCACTATGTGTACGACATTAGCCGCTCGTGTACTGCAGTTGACAATTAATTTTCATTTAATTAGACAGCATTTATGGGCGAAGTGAATAATAAAAATGGTGGAGGAATGAAGTGGAAGTAAGATGGCAATTGGATGTTGATTTTAAAAAATGGGATGTTCTTTGAAAATGAGCAGAGAAGAGCGACGAGCGAAAGAAAGCAAATGGAAATTTATAAGCTAAATAATTAACATTATTGACGTAAAAAATGCTCGCGCATTGTGTTCACAATGGCGCACTTTTGCAAAGTAAAGTGACGATCAATAAATTTAAAAATGCAAAGGCTTAAAAAAGCCAAGAACAGCAAGAAGAAGCAGCGGCAGCAGCAGAAGAACACGAATCGCGAATCGTTAAAAGCAAAATATGCGAACGTCTTATATTCGCTGGCACCTCCCTGCTCATTAACTGCGAAAACAAATTATATAGGCGAATATTTTTGAAAAAGCATCTCCAACTTTAATACATTATAACCAAAGCAAAGAGGCAATCAGTGTGCGTGTGTGAAAGAGAGCGAGAGATGCTGAGAAAGATGAGCGTGAAAGTGAGTGAGAGCGAGAGGTGCAGCTTCTCGCTCAAATGGAGAAAGGATGCTGCTTCCTTGTGTCAGTTCTGCTTTAAAAGAAAAGCTAAAAACTTTTCTTTCAACTTTTTTCATTGTATTTAATTGAGATCAGTTTAAAGACCATTTTTCCAACATTTAATCTTTAGACATCACGCTGTTTTTCTCATTTCTCTTCTTTTTCTTCTCTTACTTTTCCAAAAACTTTAATCTTCACGTTCTCATCCGAAAACAGAAGCGAATGAGAGGCGGACGAGAAGATGGAGGCGAAGAAGAAGAAAAGTTTCTCTTCTGATTTTCTACTCTTAAAGTTTGGGCGAATGAGGAAAAATGTATAGAAATGCAGTGTATACATATAATAGAATATATATGTGTGTCTTGCAAGAAACATGATATATATTGGCTTTCAAACAATCGATTGCTGCAAAAAAGTGGAGCGAAAAAGAACGAGGGGGCGAAAAGTGCGAGAGACACTAACGAGTAGCGAGGGTCGCGAAAGAGCGCGCGACCATAACTTTACATATAATAGAGCAGAACAACGAATGCATTCGAAGCGCGAATGAAACAAAATGTACATTCGTCTTCCATTCTCTACTACTTTCTCTCTTTCACACACACCAAATTTATTTTCGTTACCATTTCATCTGTTCGCCTTAAACACACTTTCACCCTCGAAAAACTTTTTCCCGCTCAAATCGCTCGTCTTTTCTACTTTTGCAAAACTTTTTCTCGAGCTGCACATTTTTGCGTTCACGAACGATGTGTGCGTTTTTGTTATGCACAATATTTATAAACGTGTATTATGCTGTGTTTTTTGTTGGCGCGGATCTCCTGTTTTATTATTCCAACTATCGCCGAGTTTATCCTTCTCGTCATTACTCTGCTTAACTTTGAATCTTTTCTCTCTCTCACTCGCTCGCTTCGCTTTTGAATTCACATTTTTGAGTGAGAAGAAAATAAAGAAGCGTGGCGAAAAAAGCGAGAGAATACAGAGGATCGATATGAAAATGAACAGCGAATACGAAAAGGAACGCTCTGACACATTAAAAAACACGGAGACAAACGCCAAAACCAAACGATGCGATATACCTATTAAATATATAAATATATGTATGCATGTGTGTGTATGTGCTCGCCTTTTTTTACTACATATGTCCATTAGAATATTTGACCATTTATTTTCGCCCGATTTTATCCGCGAAAGTAAATCAGCGCGGAGAGAGTTAGTGAACGCGGCGAATAGAGGGGAGAGTAAAAATTGAGTGAGAAAAGGAGAGAGCGAGAAGTGGCCGAACAGACACAAAAAAGATTACATTTTGCCAAACAACCATTAAACACACACTTTTCGGACAAAAAAGCGAAAAGCATTAATTTAGCATAGAGAGTGTAATATCCAAAAGTTTCTTTTCTCTCTCTGACTCTCTTTCGCTCTTTTTATATATTTGATTCGGTGCTCGCGTGAGTCGTTCAATTTTTTGCCGAATGTGCGCTCTTTTCTACCCTTAGATTCATATTTTCCTAATCTTGTCGTCATTTATATTAAAATACCAAAACTTTTTTCACTTCGCTCGATGCAACCATGTTAAAGGCAGAGGAACAAGAACGAAAAGAAATATCATCAGACGCAATTTTCATCCGAAACATTTTTTTCTCATTCATTCATTCATTCATTTCATTTCATTTCATCCGAAAATGTATTTTTATTTCATCGTTAAAATAATATATAAACTGCAATTTTATCTACTTTCACATTTATATATATCTAAATGCTCGATACTTATTATTGCCTAACTGCCAAATCACTGAAATGGAAAAAAATTTGTGTAATTTTTTGATTGCAGTCGAGAAGCAATCACGAAAATAAGATGCAAAGTAGATGGGCGCGACAAATGTAAAACGAATATACGCACATAAATATGTGCGTTCTATGTTTTGAATAAAGCCGCCAAATTAACAGCACTTTGCGTTTAACGCGTTCAATTGACGCTGGATCGATTCAGTTTTGTTAACTTTATTCACTCGCATTAAATATTTAAATCAGTGCATAATTATGCACGCACATAATACGCAATATCGTGTGCATTGCAATCAACTGCTTCAGTTTATGCTCTCAATTATTCTACAATTTCAAAAAGTGTTTTTCAATGCATTCATCTTCTCACCACTTCACTCTCCATGTATTTGACACACGACGTGTTGTGAACTGTCTGTCTGCCTGTTTGTTCGGTACGTGATATCGCTCGCAGGCAGCACGTTTAAACCGCTTTGCATTCGATATAGCTTTACACCACAAACCACACACGCCTTCATAGCTTTTGTGCATATTTTTCTGTCTAGACAATTGAAAAAAGTTTTCAAATTCATTGTATACATTTGTTCGAACCGAAATAATTAGTCAATCATTAATGTCAATCTATCTGTGCCATTTAAACAAAGATTAATGAAAAAAAAAATATAATCGCCATCAATTATTCGCTTAATCCGCTTTATAATGCACTAAAGGTAAGCGATATCGATTGACGCTGCTTACATTGATCCTCAACTGGTTTGTTTGCTAATTGAATTCCGAATTTATTAATTGCTCGGCTGATGTGCGATGCAATGTGAACGAAACGATATAGAATGCGAACGAGGTGCATTTGTCTGAGCTTATAATGGCAAAAAGTTTGAAAATAAATGTATTCACAGCGCTGTGTTTTGTGTCCGAAATTCTCTCTCATCTCGCACGAATCTCGAAATTTATATTTAAAACTCGATTTTACTTCTCTTCTCTTCTTTTCTCTTTTCTATCTTTTCTCTGCTCTGCAAAAGTCCAGTTTTTATTGACTTTTCTTTTGAAAATAAGAAATTGTTGTTAAAAAAAGAGGAGAGAGAGAAAAGAGAAGATCAGAGCTGCAGAAATGGAAACGAGTAAAGTTTTCCAATTTAAATCGAAGCAAAAGAAAAGAAGTAAAGAAAAAAGAGGAGCGAGAGAAGTAGAGAAGCTGAGCGCAGAGAAGTAGTCTTCTGGCGATCTTCGCGTAGCCATGGATACAATTGAATGGTTAATGCAAAAAAGGAGCTTTAAAATTAAAGCTCATCTCTTTTGAAAAAGAAGGAGGGACATAAAGCGCTCGCTGTAACGAAGCCATCTTTTCCTTTTCCGGCCGCATCACTTCGCTCGATTCATCCCTCCTCTCTTGGCTCGCTCTGCTCTCTTTCTACTTTCGCTTTGCTGCAATTGTTTATTTCGTTTCAATCTTCTTTATTACCGTTTATTACCGTCCGATGTTTTTATGAGCGATTCGCAGTCATTTTCTGAGCGTTGTTTGTTTTGCAAACGTTTCGAAACAATGGCTGAGATGAGAAAGAAAGCGAAAGATAGAGCGAGGAGATTCATTGAACTTGGACAGTAAAATGTATGAATAAAAATGGTTGTGTAGAAAAGCGTTCGTATTAAATAGCCATTGCTTCATCGCTCGCTTTGTTTATTATGCTTCGCGATATAAATTTCGCTCGAATTTTGCGCGACTATCGTTTTAAATCAAATACATTGAACTTATTACTGCAAACAACCATATTTTTTCTTCCTTTTTCTTACTTTGCCTTCGAACGTAGCAGAAGCGAGCGCAATATCAATGTGCATTTTAAAAGTCGCGACAATTTTTAGTGCGCGATAGAAAGCATTTTAACGAAAGAGAAAACGAGAGAAAATAGAATCGAGCGAAAAAACAATTGAGATGTCAACGTTCGCCAAATATCATAATTTCTACTGTTCGCTTTGCGTACCAAAGTAATCAATTTCCCTATGATTTCTGCTCTCGCTCGCTCTCTCTTTCACGCATCGATAATAAATGAATTGAAAATAAGAATAAAAAACGTTACGATGAATATTCAACGACATAATTATTTTCGCTCTGAGTTTCTTTTTTATTTGATTAATGATTGCTTCGCACTCCACTTTCGCTCTCTTCCATACTTTCGCCGAGCAATTGTCGACTAAACATTATGCAATGGCAAACACTGACAACACTTGAGGTGAGGCCACTTTAAGTGTGAAACGTGATAAGAGCAGCGCAAAAAAGAAGAGAACGAGAGCAGAGCGGAGAAGAGGAACCATCTCAAATACTCTGTGATTAATTAAAATTTTTTTGTACACACACTCACACGTAGAAGAAGCAGTGTGCTGCCAAATTTTTCCTCTCACTCTTCTAGCTTCTTCTCCTCTTCTCTGCACACACATACACTGGATTTGTCAAAGCTGTCGCCTTTGCTTGCATTAAATATAAAATCGATTCCAGGTTTATTGCAAGTGTATATTACATCTCGCAGAGAGAGAGAGAGAGAGAGAGAGAGAGAGAGAAAAAGTTGAGCCAAAAAATAAAGAGAGAATCAATAATAACGTTTTATTTTGTACAAGATTTTCTATTGAACAAATCTTTTTTTCAAAATTATTTGTCCGTCGCGAAAACAAATTTTTAAGTGAGTTTATCTAGTTTAGAACTTGAAAAATTATCGCCGCTCTCAATTCAATTTCGAATATTGTTTATTTCTATACTGCTAATTACAGATTAAGAAAAATTTAAAATTAACAATCATTTCAAATATAGTCTTTGCGCACAATACTGTTGCACATAAACATCGGAATCAGAAATTGGAAATATTGAAACAGTAGGAGAATATTGTTTAGCCCACAAACTTACCACTTATATTTATTTCTTACTTTGAGGATTTAGAGTTTTGGTCGATCCTTTTTTTCAATATATATCCTCTCCAAAGAAAAAACTTAATACTCTTAAAAGATAATGCAACAACGAGTAAAAAACAAAAGTCCAAACGCTAAGTTAGTTCAGTGCTGCTGGAGCAGATAAGTGCTTCGAAAAGAAATTTCACATCTATTATTGATGCTGAAAACAAGAGTAAGAAAGTTTAGCGAAAGAACACAACGGTCAAAAATTTAGTGGTGCACATTAAATTTACAGACTCACATTGATTGAGTGCTGAAGCTGAAAAAATCGCAAGAGATGAGATTTCTGCTTTGCGATATTGTATTTTGATTGAGAAAATAATTGGCAATCAATCAAATTGAGTGAGTTCGGAATGAAATCGATTAATGAAAGTTAGTTTCGCGACATATCAGAAAGTATCATTAATTTTCAGATTCAATGAATAGCAAAATTTGATTTTGTTTATTTTTGCAGTGGGCAAATAAGAAAAATAGAAAATGTAGAAATGAGTCGCGTTTCGAGAAATTAAACGAATAGCATTACTTTATCATTCGCATCATTTTTTCGCTTTTTATTTGCGACGAATAATAGAAATAAAACTGGGCAAAAGTGGAGAGAAGTCGAAAAAGAAAACCAGTGATGGATAAAAGAGAGAGCGAGAAGTGCTCGTATTCAATTTTGGCAATTCTCGTAAAATTATGTTAATGACAAATACTTATTTCGCATACATTTCGACTTCTTTTCATTGCAAAGTTAATGCATCGCATTTTTATTGTGCCGCTGCTGCTGTTCATCCTTTCGCCTGATTCCATCTCGGCGTAAATCTACATTTTTATGCTTTTCTTTAGCCGGCTATTCTCTTCTTAATCTTCATTCTTATCACTTAAGCATGCTTTTCAACACACGCACACAAACACAGAGCGAGAGATACGCACACATACGCTGTTCGCTTGACCACAATTAAATTCTTACGCAATCCGACTGATCGCACATTTTTTCCACTTCTTCTTTCGCTGCTTCCTCTGCTTCTTTTCGATTGACAAAAATTAGACAATTTACCGCAAAGAAGCGCGAAGAAAGAAGAAGAAGCGAGCGAAGAAACCAAAATCCATAGGTTCGAACACATTGTTTGGCCGTAAATAAGATCAATTACAGTGTAAATAGAAAAGAAAAGAAGGAAATGTTCATTAAAACAATCAAGTGCCGAATTGTCATTAATAGAGTTTTGAGAGCAGCGCTGCTGTTGCATTCACAATACAACAGTTGTGCGAAAAAAACAAAAGCAAAAGCTGCAGCGAGAAAGAAGAGAAGAGAAAACGGTTTCGGTATTCGATGCGGAAATCATCCGTTTTTCTTCGCGCTTTTCTTCATCGCAACTGATTTAAGAAAGCAAAAGAAGCAAGCAAACAGCTTAATTTGCGCTCGTATCCGAGTAAATATTCGCACTTTCCTTTCTTTTTCATCATTATGAATGATCAAATCGATTCTACACGTGTTGCATTCGCCGCCATTCCTTTCACTCCTTTTTCTCGCTTCAGTTTTTTATTTCATCACTTTTGTATACAGCAAACCGCTTGAAACTAACAATGTATTTGCCAAACTTTTAGCCGAGCAAAGTGAAACCGCAATTTTCTCTGCTTTCATCACTTCTTCATCATCATCACTTTCAATTTCTTCGTCTCAAACTTTTTTCAATTTTCATCTTCTTCTTCCTCTTGTTCTTCTTTACCTCTTTGCTCTCGTTTTTCAATTCGCATTCTTTCGAGTATCTCTCTCACTGCTAGATTGCATATTATTTATTAACAAAGTACGAGCGAAACAAAACTCCTCGATATAAATAAATCAGGATTTAAAATTAGCTGAAAATCTCATTTTTTTCTCTTCAGTGACAAATAACGTGGATAACGCTTAAATACAAGTTTTACGTTGTTTTACTTATTGTACACACCTTAAATTTTCATTTGTTCATTTTTTCTGTTCGCAAAGTTGAAGCAGTGAAATATGACTTCAAATTAGTTGTCATTTTTATGAAATTTTTAGCAGCTATTATAACAGTCAAAAAAGAGGTGTTACACCGTCGTCGAGCAAAAAATGCAGATTTATGCTTGTGATTAATAATAGCTTGCATTAAGTGTGCTTAATATAAATGTCATGTGAACGCGTGATGCTGCAAAACAGATGAATGCCGATATTTAGCTGCAGATATAAACATGCTAAACACACGCATTTCGGGATAAATCCTGGTTTGACCTAAATTTTGCGAGAACGCTCAAAAAATGCAAAGAATGGAAAAGGCGAAAAAAGTAAAAAAAGATGAGCAGAGAAGAAATGAGCGAGAGAGCAAAAGAGAGAGATGAGAGCGAAGCGAGAGCAATGAGTGAGTATGCAGCGATTTATGCGCGAATCGTTTCGCGCAAATTAATTAATGAATTGAGGCTGTGCTTCATTTAAAGCCGAAACAGGCACCGATTGGTTGTCTGGTAAAGAAAGGGTTCTCGCAGAAGCGATCGTTGCTGCAACGCCCAATGCCCGTAATGTGTTCATTATTTATTCCCAGTTGCTTCTAATCTTAACATCTCTTATATAACGCCTTCGTGACTAAAAAATCGATTTTCATTTTTTGTTAACTTCAACTCTATTTTAACAACACTTCTCCTCTTCTCGCATTTTTTGCAAAAAAAAAACTTTTCCAAAGTTTTGAAGAAAAGTTTTACCAACAACGCACAATAAAACTGCATATCTGCTCTTGCTTGTAATTTATTCTTCTAGGTTAGAATCGAAAAATTTCTCTTCTTTCTCTTCATCATAAAAGCGATGCCCAGCCAATTTATGAAGATATATGTTTTTTATAAAACGGTACGATGCAGATTAAAGCCTCGGAGCGTAATTTTGAAAAAAAACGATTGAAAAATTCTGCGTATATAAATAATAGCGGCATCGAGAAGTAAAATTTTGAGCTTTAGCAGAAATGACCAAGAAGAGGGGTGCATATTGTATGCGTTTACACAGCTAACTGCATAGCATACGTTCGATTTGAGCAGTGTGTGTATACATTCGGTTTAGTGTGCGATATTGAAGAAATTTTCAATTTTTCTCCGCTCCTTCTCTCTGTTTGCACCATTAAAGATGAAATCGAAATGGGCGACGAAAAAGTTGGCATTTTAGCGAAAAGCATATTTACAAAGATATTATTTCAAAACTGCATACATAGTTTCCAAAATTTTCAACTGCGACAGAGTAGAGTTAAAACACTCTTTCCAGTCTCTCAATTGATTCTTTTCACCTTTCGCAACGAATCAATTGGCTTCAGTTTTTTTGCTCGAACGAAAATACAACGTGTGTTCTATGTAGTGAAAAAATTGGCGCTTTACTCTCCGAGCTCGGCGTTACAAATGCATCCTCGGCAGGGGCTGAGAAGCGAGGGGCGAAGAAGAAGAGGTAGAAGAAAAGTTTTTTGAAAGTTTGGAAGTGAAGAGAAGAGAGTGAAAAGAAGATTCGAGGAAAAAAGTTGGTTGGAAAATGTGTTTTAAAAGAAATAAATGGACTAATTTTTGCAACTGTCACAAACTGTCGTTATTGTTATAATGCTCGGATATCAGTTTTTGCTTATTATTTACTGTCGATAATTTTGGAATCGCTTTTGGCAAAAATGAGTTTATGACTAATTTTTTCTTCTCTGCTCTTCTTCGCCGATGCCGCTGCTTCTTCTTCTTCTTGTGACGATGCGTTCGCACTTTCCATTCGCCGCTGCTTTCTCGCTTGAAATCATAGCCTTGTCACAACGGTTGCCAACAAGCGGGCAAAAAAGAGTAGCGAAAGCGTGTGTGAGGAGCAAGAAAGAAAAGAAACGAAAAGAAAGAAAAAATACATATACTCAATACAACACGTCCAATCTTTGGTTACTGCAATGAATTTTGCCTACCTTCGCTCTCGCTTCTTTTATTTCATCTTCTTTTTCGGCCGCTTTTTTGCTGCTCATTTAATTTAGATCGACGCATTGATTTATGTGCGTTAACCATAATTAATCGTTCACTTTGCTTGATTGTTGCCACTCGCTTCTCGCTTTCGTCTTCTATTTTCTTTTCGGCGCTTGTTTTTAACTTTGTTTTGTTTTTTAATTGAAATTACGTCCGAACAACAAAATGCGTACAAAAAAGAGGAAATTAAGATTTATTTGAAAAGTGTTTCGATGTGAGTCGAAGAGAAGAGAGAGAGAAGCGCGAGAGATATGCTTTTATGTGTTGTGAACAATTTCTATAAACAACGGCTTAAGGCCTGAGATAAGCTGCTGCTTTTTTATTTCTTTAAATCGCATCTCGTCTACTTTTTCTCTTTATTGGCTTCGAACTTCAAACGCAGCGAAAACAAAGGAAACTGTTACACAAATATTGCACAGTGTATGCTAGACACAGGCAAGCAGACCGAACACCATCCGCATACGCACGTACGCGTATATGATTAGTACTTTTAATGCGGAAAAACAAAAACCATATTTACAATATGTTTCGGGTAGAAAAAATTGCGCCGCACGAACGTTTTCATGTCGTAAATGGGTGTTGCTTCGTTCGTCCACTTAAAAGCGAAAACAATGTCCATTTAGTTGATAATCACTGCTAAGAACGAAAGCGAAACGAACGAATGAATGAAGTCTTTTCGCTTTTATTTTTTATTTGCACTCTGCAAAAGATTATGGTTATGTTATCTTTTTTTGCTGTCTGGATAAGCGATTCGCGAATGCGAGCCTCTCATTTACTTTCGTCGCATACACACACACTCGCATATATCTAATTATATGGTGGTTTTGCACAAAAATGAATACAAAACAGCAAAGAAAAACTTATACCGAAACATATTTTCGATTTAAGCGACAGACATTCGCCAAATTCATATTTATATTTATTCTTTGCTTCTTTTTTACTTCTCTCGCTCTCTCTTTACTATCCAAATTGTCGACAGCGGCAAATGGCTATACATTTGCATCGATATTTGCTGCTGGCATCATTTACGAGAATCGCAATTTCGTTTTGCAGCGAAGTACGCTTTAAAGCGCTGAATTAGCTTTTTTCGTCGCTTTTTAATTCAAAAAAGTGACATTTCATTCGCTTTACGTTTAAAAAATTTTCTGTAAAAGATCGCTGTATTGATCACTGTTAAAGAAAAGCGAGTGAAAAAATTAGAGGTAATTTCGAAAAAATGTGCTCCAATAAAAAATACAGTCTGCGTTTATTGCGAAATCGTTATAATCGTAAACTTCAATTACAAAGAAAGCAGCGTAACGAGCTTTCTAAACGCGTAATACGTAGATGTAACTGTTATTCATTCAAAAGTATTATCATTTTGGTCTTGGTTTTTCTCTTCAAACGTACGCCATCGCGTTAATAGATTTAATCATACGATATCGTATATAAAAAGCGCAAGCCAGAGAAAAAGTGCCACATTCTAGAAAGAATCGTTTATAAAAATGCCCATTTATACTGGCTGGTGTCTCTATCTTTATTAATGAGCTTTATATTTTGCCTAACAGTGAAAAGAGAGTAAAAAAGTTTCACACACATACACACACACACACACACACATGCACTTACACGCGAAAAAAGTAGAGCTTCCGTGGAATTGGACACAACGGTTATTAGTTGCAGTAAATACGTTTAACAATTTTTTTTTCGCTTCGAGTCTATTTGCTTTGCTGGCCACATTGCTTCGCTACCGCTAATACACTAGATCATCATCGTATATTTCTTCTAATTTTTCATCTCTAGGTACGCGCCCGCCACATATAATTGAGTTTCTTGCCGACCAATGTCCATAAATAGATGATCGACGAATAATCACCATTTTTCGCTTATGACTGCATAACCTCAAGGCTTGTTTTGATTGTGAACGAAGCGAAAAAACGGGAGAGAGGAGCGAAAAAATTTATTATGCTCGGACAGTGTGAGCGAGATTGAATTTCTACGCTGCATAGTGGCGGTAAGAGCTAGTGGATAATTGTAAACATTTATTTTTGGTCACTACCGATATTTTCTTGTTTTGATTTCACAAAATTTATACAAGTAATCTTAACTCCTAATAGCCATTTATTCGAAAGTTGAGTTCATTTGATTGCAATTTGTTGAATTTGAAAGCAAGAACATATAACTCAAATATTCAAAAAAATTAAAAATAGTTCATTTAGTTGAAAATCAAAGTTGATTACAAAAATAAGTGGAAGGTAATTGCGATAAAAAGCAAACTTAATTACAAATGAAAAGGGTAGAGAAAAGCGCGTTCATCTTCCGATCGTTAACATTTTCACCGCTGTTTTTTTTTTCTGACTCGCTGCAATGGTTGTCTTCAATTTGATTTAACGCTCGAAAAAATTCATCGCTGCCAATTTCTGAACATCAAAGATTTTCAATACCGATCCATGCACCAGTAGCACACAGTACTCGAGTCGAAAAAAACCGTCGTTCAGTGTAATGTTTATTGAATTTTTCGATATTAAAGCCGAGGATGAAAAAGGCTTTCATTCGAATAAATGACAATTCATCTTTCGAAATGAATTAACCATAAGCAGAGTGAAAAGCGAATGAAAAAAAAGAGAAGGGCCATCCATCGATTTTCTAGCTCGCTGTGGGCATGTTTACGTGTGTATGTGTGCCGTGACCATTGAATACCATGTTTAAAAAACAATCGTTTTGGAGAATTTTCATTTCACGGGTAAATAAACGCTGATTGCAATGAATATAGAGGAAGAAGAAGTCGAATCAAATTTTTTTTCTGTCAAAACATATCTCATTCTTAATGAATAAATATAGAGACATCGGATAAATGGAAAACGGTAGGAATTAAATGAGCGTAATTAACATATAAAATGGAAAAATTTTAATAAATAGCGAATGAAATGGTTGAGAAAAGCGAAAGAGAATTTATCGTGTTTATAGTCATAAATAAAAGAAAATGTTTCTCAAACACGTGTCGTGTCCATTTATTTTTTCGCCGCACACACTTTTTCAGACACACACACACACAAGCACTGATTTCGCTTTCTTTCTTCTCTGTTTTTCCTCGTTTACGATTCAAAATTGACTTCTCGTCTCATAAAATATAATTTGTTGTTTAAAATATGCATAGTGTGTAGTATTTAATGATATGACAACGCTGAATGGTATTATTATCATCTTCAAGCCGTTACGAATAGATACCTGCGTGAAAATAATAAATTGAACAGCTTTTTATAAGGCAACAACCAACTAACTTTGTGTGTATACTTACACTACTATTATATGTGGTTTAAAGAGGAACCTCTTTTGTGAAATCGGTGTACAACCGTTGTTAAAATTAATTGAAATTTTATTAATGAGGCAGAAAAATGATCGCTTTATACTTGAATTACATATATTGTGTCATTAATTTGCCAAATGTAAAAAAGATAAATGAGAAGCGGCGCAAAAACGAGTGATATTTATGATTCAAATTGTGCGTACGGTTCTAAAATGTATTGTCGTTAAAAATGAGTTCTGCTTCTTCTTTTAAACTGAACAAAAAGTGGATTCGCTATAAGAAGGCAGCACTTTGTCTGATCCAAAAATTGTGAAATTGTGCTCAGGAACGAAACACACAAAACACTCGCCAATTACATGCACATTCATAAAGCATGTTGCATCTTGCTTTCCGTCTATAGGTATTTACCTCGAATTATGATCACGATGAACAATCTCCATGGAGCTTGCATTTATGCAAACCAATATTTCATTTACATGTTGTGTTCAAGCGCATCTGGCTTATTCATTTAATTTGTCTTCTCTTTTCTCATTTATTTTGTTCGAGTCTCTTATTACTTTAGCAAATCACTGTCCGAATGAATATTCTTTTGGGTTTCGACGAATTAAATGCATAAATTATACGTTATTGGAACGCACTTTACTTCTTTCTGCTCGCAATCAGTTTCATTTTCTCTCGCAGTCTCTGATTCGAGCATATGTACATCTATTTATTCCTTTCTCTCCCTTCTCTCTCTCCTCTCTCTCTTTTCCCATTCTTCGCTTGCTTTTCTAATTGCCATTTAAAGATGAAAAAGCAATTTCAGCGCACAAATATGCAATTTATATCAGAAATGGTACTCGGGAAAGTGGACATTACGAATGAAATATGCATAATTGAAGTATAAAGCAAAATATATAATAAAGATGAGAGTAAAGTTGAAAAAATACGGCGAACATAAAAACCTACGATTACTAATCGCTTGCAAAGCGTGTACGCCGAGCGAAAAAATTGTAACATTTGTACACGTCCAGAAGAAAAAAAAATGTAACGTAAACGAAGGTAATGTTTTTGATTAGGCGGATTCGACACGCGATTTAAGCTCGAGATTAACCGTCTGTCTGTTGTGTCTGTGTGTGATCAGAGAGAGTCGAGAGTACAAAAAAATCGAGCGAGAACTGTTATTTCAAGCGATCACCGACGGGAGGGTGATTCGCATCGCTTTTGTTCAGTTTGTTATTCAGTTTAACGGACACAGTTCAGGAAAAAACTTCCCTTTTCATTCACAAATTCGTTTTTGTACAAAACGCAGGATTTTTCGGCGAAAAAAATTATTTTTCATTTTACAATAATTTCAATACGCAATTAATTTGAATAACACTCGAATATTGCAGATACACGCACGCACACAAATCATAGCAGACGAAGAACGTATGATCCTGGTGCGACCTACTTTTTATCACAAAAACAGCCGAAAATAAATTTTCAGCGCAAAAACATAGTCAATTCAAAATTCTGCGAGCACTTGAGAGCGATTAAAGTGCGCTTCGGTTCTTAACAAAGCGAACAAAATTCATTTATTATGATTATTATTTATTAACCTTTTAATGTTTTAAAATTCAAAAATTTTTATTTCAATTTTTGCTTGAATGACAGGCAAAAAAGAGATTATTAAACACTTAAATCGTATGATTTGTGATCATGATTTTTAAATATAACTGCGCCCATTTTTAAAGTGATTTTCTCTTTGTTTCACTCGACAAAATTAAATACCTTGTAGCTTAAAATAACGAACTTCAAAGTAACTAAACGCGATAAATTATTTGAAACCCACGTGTTCAAATTATACTCGAAAAAGTAAAATTATTGAAAATAGTAAAATTGACTTCATTTTTGCGAATAAATTTCGAAGGATAAAAATAATGAATAATCTTAGAAAGGTCAAGCTTGCAAGAGATCATTATGAAATCAGTTAAGCAAATCCGCGTGCATTTTTCTACTCCCGCTGTTAGCGAAGAGCATGAAAAAAGTTTTTTTTTCCTTCAAAATTAGAAACGATACTTAAATAAGTAAAAATTTTAGTTTTTTTTAAAATTTAGCTTCAACTGTTTACTTTTTCGTAACTAAAATAGATGAATAATTACTTAGAATTTCGTATTTTAAAAAATATTTTTCTGACAGAAAATAGCGAATACTTAGCATATTTAATTTTTCAAAAAATTTAATTTTCATTCGATGAAGGCAGAAAAATTTAATGTCATGCAGTGCAGTAAAGTGATTTTACATTTTAAAAAAATTTCGATTAAATTCAAGTTGTGATTACAGTTTTTTAATTAAAAAAGAGAAGGAATAAGCTGAAAACGTGAAATATGTAAGGTAAAGTTGTTTAAAAACAAGGTAATTTGATGAGCGTAGATAATGAGGCCACGTTTTTTGAGGTAAAGCTAAATTAAAAGCCAGATTTTTGGCTCCACGAGTAATATTAAGTTTCATTCTGCGAGATACTCAAAGAGACGAACGCATGTTTTTAAATTTTAAAATAATGAAGAATAAAGTAAAAGACTTGAAACACACAAAGATCGTTAAAAATGTTTGCATTTCAAATTAATTTTTGTTTTTCGTTTTTCGGAAATTAAATGAGCAATCATTAGTCTCCAGAGCAAAAACGACTTGCGTTCAATTTTGATTCGCATCGTTTATCGACGTAACTGTTGGTTCTTTGTTACAATCAATTCAATTGAAAGCGTGTAATTATTTTCTCAATTAGCCATTTAATCGCTTGTTTCACTGTCATTGCTTAAATGACCGTTAATAATTACACACAACACAGGAACACAAAACACAACGGAACTGAAAGAGAGCTAAACACATACACCGACACACACGTTTGTATTGAGTTTGGTTTCAATTGTAAGAGAGAGGAGAGAGAAAAAAGACAGCAAATCAAGCTTATCATTAAACATTGAATAGAAGCTTCTTTTCTGACTTTACGAGAGAAGACAAATCCCAACAGTTTCTCTTTCTCTACCTCATTCATCGCTTTCACCTCTCGCTAATTGTTTTGCTGCTTTTTGTATGAACAAAATGGGAAAATGTAATGCAATTTAGAATGAGCATAGACTTGGCTCCAGAAATTTTTTCACAAAACTTCAAAAATAATGGCAAAGATAAAAATAATTTTTCAAAAAAGTTTCGCCATTCTCTTCTCCTTTTTTCGTTTTCGATCTTTTTTCCCAAAAGAGAAATTTTCAAATATCATTTCGAACGGTTCAAATTAATTGTGTAGCGCTGTCAAACGAAAAGCGCGCACAAAGTTTTTTTTTGAAACGAATGAGAAAAGAGAAAAGTGAAAAAATTTCAACAGAGTTCAGTGATCAAACGAAATGATTTCAATAAATTTATTGCAGCAATTTAAAAAACATAAGGTACACGCGATTTGATCTCGCTTCAAAATACGATCATCGCGAGTTCCATTCATTTTTCTCTCGCACTCTCTTCTTTGCCTCCTTCCTCTCATTTCTTTCGCCGCTTTTTGGCTGCAAACACACGACTACTATCAAAAAAATAACAGCAATGCGAGTGAAGAACCCGAAGTAAAAAGCGTTTAACCCCCCACCCCACAAAATCCAGACTGCACACGACCACTGCTGTATCTGCTATGTTCTCTGTTCTTGTGCTCCTCTTTTTCCTACTTTTCCACACGCGCAGCGAGATAGTAAATTTTTCTATGTTAACGGTTTTCATCGAGAATTAAAAAGAAAGATTTGTAAAATGCGACGACTAAATTTGCTGTTTTTTCTAGGTCAGAGAAACGCGAAACTTTAGACGGGCGCTTATTTCATTTTTCGAGGAAAAACGAAAACAACACCAGCCACGAATAATAACGGGTGAGCCGTTCACGATGCACAACACACTTTTTGTGCTCATTTATTTTACTCGAATAGCGTGACACGTGCCCTGTCTTAGCCATTTCGTCCACCACCGAAAGCGAGAATGATAAAAAACTAGAACGAAATCGGCGATTTTAATCACTTCAAAATTTGTTCGCGCACCACTCAGACCTCTTTTTCGCTCGCCAGAGACCACCGACGGATCATCTGTTCGTTTGGTAATTTTAATAATAGTGTGCGATAAGTGTGTGTGTGCGTTTTTGAAATCGAGACAATTAGACAGGCTTTGGTGTATGGCAAGTGGCGAACAAGAGAATACATGTGATGATTTATTTATAAATCCATCGCTTTCTTCTTTTTTCTACTCTTTTTCGTCACATTTATTTTTTCGAGCTTTTACCGTTCACTTTTTCTTCTCTCTATCTCGTTTTCTCCCTTATTTCTCTCATAAGATAGCAAGAAATTCATGGGACATATGTTTGCATCGATACATGTGTAACCGATGAAACGCAAAGAGGTGTGAATGACAATCGTGACAATCGTGAAAAAAGTAGTAGTGACCAGAATATATGACCAAAGTGATCAATCTTTGTTTAAATGCGTTCTCGCGTTTAATGGTGAATTACAGAGGCGAGAATATATGTGCGAGCAAAAACGAGAAGAAAAAAAATTGAATCTTGCGTTACTTTCATTTAATTTAAGTCCTGTTACACAGTGCCGAAAAAAGATGAAATTCCTTCGTTTGATTCGATGCAATACTGTAAACACATTCGCATTTACGAGAAAAGCTTTTTTGCGTAAATTTTCTCATCAATGCGTTTTAATATCTTTGAAAGCGCACTTCGCATTCCAGACCTCGGCTATAGCGGCTCACTCACGTATTATACTCAAATATGTTCATTCCAGTTCAGTTCATTCTTTAAATACAACATTTTGTCGTTATTTTGTTTCAAAAAGTATAATATTCGAAAAAAGTAAATGAAATTTTTTGCTCACGAAATAAAGCCAAAAGCAATTTTCATAACTCTCAAATTTATTCTTATTAAGTTTAATTTTTCGTATATAAATATAAAAATATGAAATGAGAAAAAATGGATTAAAAATTTTGAATTCAGAGACTTATCTCTGGTCGAGTATTCAATGAATTCTCTGGTAAAAGGAAGATCGAGGATTTTAATGCGTAAAATGATTTTTTGATGGACCCTTAAAACAAATGTTAATCGATTTTTAAACTATGAAAAAAGTATTAATAATTAGAGCAAAAAGTGCGAATTTAAAACTAATGCTGAAGAATATTGTAAATGGTTTTCAAAGCAATATCAAGCGGAAAAACTTTTTTATCAAATCTGCAGAGATAAGGGTAAAATCTAAAAAAATTGATATTGTTGCTGCAATTACATACACCACTTCATGCGTGTGCAGGTATGTAAAGGTGCTCTTATAAAATACATGCAGATTATGCATAAAATATGAGCTATGGATGAAAACGCCAAATGAAATGAAAAGATATAGTGCGGAAGACAAAGACAAGAAGAAATAAATTGAAAATATTCTCCGCAAAAAAAGCTCAAGCAAAAAATTTGAGGCAAATGCGAAGGAAACGCAGGAAAGAGAAGAGAGAGAAAAGAAGTTGTGAACAGAATTTTATACAAAAACAGAATGAATATATTAAATTAGATTATACTCGTGAATCCTTTTGCAGGCAAAAAAATTCTTGTTTATTTCTACTCTCTTCTCTCTCACTTTTGAAAAAACTTCTTTCCTGATAGCAAAATGTCTGTTACCTTCGAAGTAAAAGTAACTTTTCTGTAACATTTGTGTCTTACTTTTTGCTGTTGTTTGCTTGAAAAGTCGTTACGAATGTATCGCATTATTTTTGTCGCCGAAAAGAGCGTGAGAGATGAGAAAAAGTGAATGAAACGCCGAAGTAAGAGCAGAAGAAGTAGGAGAAAAATGAGAATGAATAGTGTTCTTTTACATTTTTGCCTTTATTACAAGAAAAAGTTTGCTTTCGAATGTGTTCGACGAGAGAAATAAAGAGCAAAAAGTGTAGTCAATCTCTGCGTTTTGCTCGTGTATAAAGCGAAAGAAGCAGAAGAATTGAAAACCCGGCGAAAAATATTGCGAGAGACAAAAAAGTTATTTAATGTCGAATGAAAAGAGTCAAATTAAAGAGTTGAAAGAAAGAAGGAGCTGGAAAAGAAAAGATTAACTACGTTCGTTCTTCTTATTTCATCTCCTCTTACTCTAGAAATAAGCTTACTTTCTCGAGATGAATTCATTCACGTTTCTCGATGCGATCACAAAGATCGCGCGAGAAGAAGAAGAAGAAGAAGAAGACTTGATTTAATTAATTTTTATTTATTTTAACACACAATCAGCGCTTTGCTACACTTTTTCTCCGTCATCCACTTTTTCCTCTCATTCATTGCGCTAATGTTGTTTTGATTTTTCTTCTTCTCTCACTCTTGTTTGTTGTTTAGTCTTTCTCTTTTCTCCTTTTTTCATTTGTAAAGTATACAATTGAAAGAAATGTACGCTCTCGGTAAGCGGTATCAAACAATGCCGTTGACGCTGCCTCTGCTGCTCATTAATCTATTATTGGGCGCTTGTCGAGAAGGAGAAAAACTAGAGAGAAAAGCGAAAATCTCGTTATTCAATTGTCGATAATTAAATGTTACGTAACAAAAAAGCTTTCAAAAAAGTAATTGGATTTGAAATACGAAATTAAAGCCCGCAGCGAAATTGCAGAAAGAGCGAGAGAAAGTGCGCGACAGAATTTCAACTATTCTTCATCATTTGTCGTCTCCATTTCAAAACGCGAATTTAAGATTTAATTTGATTAATAACTTTTCTCTTTAGTCTCGATTCTCTACTTTTTACCTTCTTCGCTCTTACCTTAAGGAATAACAGCGAACGAAACTTTGGTCAGAAGTGATTTCTTTAGCAGAACAATTTTGAAAAAATTTGCATCGGCTTTTTATTGTCGAATTGTGTTACATTCTTTCATTGATTTTAAACGAAATACGAATACAAAATCGATAATTCGATACTTTAATCAAGAAATAGGATCCCATTGATTCGAATTGCTTAGTAATGCAACGCATATAAATACAAAGTTAAATATTGTAAAAAATTCAAAAATATGCTTTAGTATTGGATGAATATTGAAGATCAAATATTTTCCATTAAACTCGAATGAATTCTATCGATACCCACAACTCAGCGCTTTCTCTGAAACTAACGGAAGTTTAATGTAGAGTTTTAAAATTTCAATTACGAAAGCGAATATATGCTGCTCGAGATTCTTATTGCAATCGATTTTTTCTACTAGAAGTTACTTTTTATTTATTTATGAAAAGCAAGATAATTCAGTTCGAATGTTAAAGTACGACGAAAGGTATTTTAAATTAAATTTAAGTCAATCGAAGAATTTCCTTTTTGCTTCGCAGCGAATTTAAGAAAATCAATGTGAAAAAGAATTTATTCCTTCGCTAATTTTTCATCTTCTTCAAATAAATAAATAAATTTCGAAAAAATTCAAAGCCTATTTTCACTATGTTTTGACTAAGAATAAGCATTAAAACTATTTATACGATGCAACGCCCGAAAGCGCGCTTCACTGCTGAACAGCGAAGCATTCAATTTGCGTTGTTTTTAATTGCGTTTTCTAAATTTTAATTTTTAAAAACTCAATTAAGCGGAATGAAAACGATCGAGTTTTTGTTGAAGCGAAAATAAACGAGTCAAAACGAAAGCGAAAGCAAAAAAGGCGAACGAAAAAGAGAATAGCGGAAGAAAAATATAACCAGTAAATCGTAATTCGCATTGCTTTCTTCATGTAATCCAGAAGTAAACCGCAGACATCGTATATAAACATCAGTCACAACATTGCCATTTAAACGATGTCCTTTTCGACAAGAGAAAAAAGAGAGTTTAACCATGAGTCGTGTGCACAGAGAAGCAAAAAGCAAAACGCAAACGAAGCGGTCATTTTGTCGGTGACCCGTAATTTGAAATTTGTTTTCTAAACTTAAAAACTGAAGAACATAAATAAAAAATCACAGTAATTTATTGAATTTTGCAAACCGTTTGAAGTGTAATAATGAAAAAACGGACATGAAAAAGTGAGCGAGAGTAGCAAAAAATAAGATTTTAGCGAAAAAAAAAAAATAAATGTTGAGTTCAGCGAGAAAAATGCTAAAAAGGTAACTTTTCACGCAATTTGACGCTGTTGCTGCTTGTAAATATTCGAAATATGCATTTTTAAAGCAATTTAATGAGACTCGTAATTTTTTGCGAGAAAAGAAGAGAGCGAACAATTCATATCTGCGGAAAAAATTTTTGCTGAAAAAACTATTCTTTAACAATTTCTGCTTTTCAAATTTATGTATTTTTTAGTGAAAAGAGAAAAGAGAGTGAAGCAGAATGAAGAGAATGAGTGGAAATGGTGAAAGAAAAAATGCACGAATATTATGTACGTGTGTGTGGATATATATAAAAAAATGCTTGTTAAAATTTTGCGCATTGATTGTTAAAAATAAAATTCACGAAAAATGCGAAGCACTTTGCAGAAAAAAGCTGCTTTTCGCTATTATTATAATTCAGATAAAATGACTAAATTTTGCGAATTGCAGGCAATGCGTTTTTGATTCGACGGTTAATTTTTGTTTTCTACTTAAACGAAAAAGAATAAAAAAGAAACGAAGTATTCGAAAACGAGAGAAGAAAATGCGAAATAATGAATTTTCATTCAAATAAGAAATGAATATGAATCGATTGTGTAAACGAGAAATATTGCAATAAGACAGGCGATGTGTGATAAGAAAAAGAAAAGGTAAAAGGCGCAATTTCAACGCGTCATTTTCGTCAAGGGTTTATGCGTGAATTTCATACTTTTATTTATTTATTTTTTCCGAGCCTTTCTCCTTCTTCTCTAGCATTTGCATTTTCGTTCGTCGTTTTCTTGTCCCTCGAGGATTCTGTTTTCTTCTTATTATTCGTTGACTGTTTGCGTTTTTATTACGAATACTGCTCAATATATATCGATATTTATATTTTTATATATGTGCATATATTTACCTCTGCAACTTCCTATTAAAATTTGCACTTTGTTCATTTCATGCTGCTAAACAAATACGCGATATGGTGAGCGAGTCAGAAAGAAAAATGGTGAAGAAGGAGAAAAAACATTCATCCTCAAGCTTTTAAATTCTGTATAATTTTAAAAGCAGCATCTTTTTATATTCGCTCGCAGTTTTGTTTGCTACTTTTGCTCGATTCTTTCTACTACACTGTTCCTTATTGCTTTGTTTCATTTCGCCGCTTCTCCGAGAACGAGCGAATCAACATTTTCAATAATAATTTTTTTTTAATTCAAGCGAGCACAACAAAAGAGGAAAGAGACAGAAGGGCAAAAGCATATTTTTCGCTCATCTCTCTTTCACTCTCTTCGATTACTTCGGTGTAAGTTTCGAGGAGAAGAAGAAGAAATTGATGCATTCTCTTGGAGAAAGCGCACTCCATTTTTAATTTCTCTTTTATAGATATTTTCTTGACCTTTTCGAATTTATTGATTTTTAGTAAAATTTTGTTTCGCTGCTTTCGGTCTTTTATAACAAAAGCATCAAATGCAGAGTTTTTCGATACATATATATGCTCGGTGTATATAGCAGTTCGTCGTTCGCTGCAAAACAAAATCGATATTTCTTATTTTAACTGCTTTCTTTTTTCTTCTTCTTTTTTCAAACTTCCATCACTTTGTGTATGTGTGCATTCATTCCCCCTTCTCTCTCTCGCTCTCTTTCGCTCTGTGCACTTCTCATTTGCTTCTGCATCTGCTTCTCTCCCTCCTTCTCTTCTCTTCTCGGCCATAAATGCGAGTGACTTCGAGCGACCAAATTTTAAAATGAAAATCGATTACAAGAAATTTATGCTCGCTCGATGCGCGCTTCTTGCTTTTCTGACTCTATAAACAATGCAATTAGTAATGCTAATTAAGAAACCAATTAGCGGTAATTAATTAATCAATTAATTAACATATTTAATGAATGCGAATCGAAGCGAGCGTCGGCGCCATTTCGAGCGTAATGATGAAGAAGAAGAGGAAGCTGCATTTTGCGCAAGAACTTTTGCTTTGCCATCGCAAAGACCTGAGTGCAGAACATTGACGCACACAAGCAGAGCATACACACATTTGGTGGTATTAGCATAATTAATTACCATCTTTTAGCATGAATTACGCGTGCCTTGCGCGGAATACGAAATGAAAGGGGTTCGCACACGTTTAGAGTAAGCGTTTCTGTGCCCCGATCGATACTATTAGAAACGGCAAGTAGTAATCGCACGAAATTTGAGGGAAGCAACCAAATGCGAGGCAAAATAAAGAGCGCGATTGTGCGAACACTGCGAACGGGTTGGGATTTAATCAATGAACTCACTTCTGGTGAACTCCTTCCCATTAATGGTTGTGACGATCGCGAAAAACAAGAAGCGAACACAGAGGAAGGCAGAATAGAGCAGAGTTTAAAGATTTTTCTCGTCTGCATTATTGCTATACAATGCATATACATATATAAAATAGATTGCAAACGATTATATAGCTGCTTTTCATTTCATATAGGCCGCAATCATATTAATGATATAAAGCAGAGGCGATGAATTCGCGTTGCCTTTTTAATATGCATCGCACGCGCATCGCGCTTACAAATATCACTTTGCTCTCGTCCACCACTGCACGCTTTCTTTCTTCTCGCTCATATGATTCAATTTCGCAATTATCAACACCTTCTTCTCCACTGTTAATGACATGTAATTAATTATCTTGCTTATACAGTAAACGTCTAAACCGTTTGTGTGTGTGTGTGTGTGTGTGTCGATCAGTGTGTGTGTGTGTGTGCTCGGCGTGTGTTATGTGTAGATGCAAGCGATGGATGCTGAGAACGCATCACTGACCTCTCACACTTCAAAAAATGTGTTTTTATCTTCTCGTTTCACGCCACTATTTTAACTCATTTTTCTCTTTTTTTCACTCAAATCTCACTCAAAAAAGAGAAAGAGAAAACTTTAATCTCAAACTTTTCACAAACGAAAAACTCAGACGAAAATCGGTCCTAAAAAACCAAAGCGAGATACTTTTCTTATTCACTGTGTGTGCGTTGTTCGTACGAATTGTAGAAAAGTAAATGAAACAAGCGAAATCTCATTCGCGCCTTCTTTACTTTTTAATATTACTCTAAACTTTGCCCTTGATCATCGTATAAGCCATTTTTACTTTAAAACGTTTGAACTTTTTTAAATTCGCGAAAAAATTTCGCTCTGTGTTTGAGAACGATAAAATGCAGAAAAACAAATCGATTTGACAAAAAAGCGAAGCGAAAAAGTTTGACCACAGCGTCGCGTCTTTGTTTCTCTCTACTTTTCTTATCGAAGAAGTTTATATGAAAAAAAATCAAATCAATTTACATACAAATTGAATCGAACAAATCTGCAGGTAATCTAATCGAAATTTCCTATGCGTAAATGAGTTTAACTTTGATATTTGCGATTCAAGTGCTCGCTTTGCTCGGTCCGAACGCGTGCCATGAAGCGCAAAACGCTAAATTAAAGCAATTCGCGTTGCATTGCTTAAAGATGAAATGAGAGAATAAGATGAAAGTCGGTGCAAGAGTGAGAGATCGACTTTGAGAGCAGAATATAGACAGAGAGTGCAGCAAAAAGCAAATGACGACTGAAACAAACAACAGGTAAAAAAGAATGAATAAATAAGAGCATCAAAACGAATTGCAAATGTACTCGCATTCATAATTAATCGTGAAAGCTTCCAGAAATTTGCATTTGGATTAAAGCTACTCGTTGTATTTGCATTGAAATGTAACTCATCTTCTTTTGCTTTTTATCTTCTCGTTTTTTAAATGCACAAACAAAAAAGTTCAAAAAATATACTTCTGAATGTCGTCTAATGCAATCTAATCATTTTTCGTTATTTCTACTTTGCTTTCTATGCATAGCAAAATTTTTGCTCTACACTAATTGCATTCTCTCGAAAAATTTGATTATTTCCATCCATCTTTATTTAAGCACCAGAAAGAACAAAATTCGTTGCTTTTCATCATTTCCAAATTTAGACTGAGATACGATTCTTTGCTCATCTTTCATTTCATTTTGCGAGCGAAGTGGTAAAGCAAAGTTGAACAAAAACAGAGAAAAAGTCAACGTGTTATTTCAAACGAAAAGTGATCACAAAAAGCAGATTGAAATTTAAAAGGCGAAATGGATAAAAATGCACTCTGCCCAAAGGTTAAAAATATTGAGTCGCGAAGAGAGAGGTAGATGAGAATGGGAGAAATGCATATACATCTATAGCGAAGTAAAGTACAATGGTATAAGTTTCAACACTTTACATGAAAAATATCAAAGTTTGATCGCGTAACTAAAATCCTTTAGATTCATTCAACTATCCATTGGTCCTTTTCTTTATTTTTAAGTCGCGGCGGGATTTGAGAAAATAAGGAATCGAAGTAAAAGAGGAGAGAGAGAGGAAAAGAAGAAGAAATACGTATACGAATAGAAAAGTAGAAATGAGATGGAATAAAGTTTTTTACAATTTAAATCCTATTTTTATATAAAAAAAGCGAAAAAGTCTCTCTCGCTCTCCATCTCTCTTTTGGCGATCGGTTGCTAACGGTTACAGAGATGCAAACGGCTACCAGACCCCCACTTGCTTTATACCCACTGTCTTCCCTCTCAGAGTCGCATTTTTACCGAAAAAAAAACTTTAAAGGCGAAACTTGAAACACATCTTCATATATTCGTTTCTCTCTCTCGCTATCGCTTCAGTCTCATCTTCATCTCATGCTCATCTACTCATCTTCATCGTCTCTTCTCTTTCACACTCTTTCACACTTGTTTGCAACAGCAGCAGCATCCGTAGCGGCAGTAGCAGCAGCAGGCTTTTGATGATAACTTGCAGCGAAGTTGTACACAGTGCGCTCGCCAGTTTAGGTCACTGCACCATTAACATTAAAAGAATGCTTTCACACACACATACACACATAGCATATATATACGGAGGAGAGAGAGGAGAACATGCAGCGGTGTTTGCCTCTAAAAATCGATATTTTCGCGAGTTTAAAATGCTAAAAGATATGTACTAAAGTTTAGATGAAAGCACTCGTGAACGGAATCTTTAAATGGACACTTTAATGAATAGATATAAAGCAGAGAGAGGCGAGCGTTCTTTTCTTCTTTCTCTCTCCTCTCGTTTGCTTTCCCTAAGCTTTTTCTCTCTCTCGCTCTGTGCAAAACTGCTTTAAAACCCAAACTTTACCCGAACTTTTTTGGTTGCATTCGACGAAGAAGGAGGCAAAAAACGAGAGAAAAAGAAAAAGTTTGCGTCCATTATTCACACACTTCATCATTTCGGCCGGTTGTAGCTATGAGAGTGAAGCGTTGTTACTTAATTGCTTTTCAATTTCATTCTCATTTACAAAAGCGATCGTTCATCAATATATAAAATGAGCCGCTCTATGTAAGTCAGCGCTGCTCGAGTAAAGAAAAGAGAAACGAGCGCAAGAAAGTGAATTATACTCAGCTATTTCTACACTCACATCGCACTGCACATACATAACACAGCAATACTATTGCGAAAGTTTAGTAAAGTGATGTGGCAAATGACAGTTACACTTCAGCTTTTACTGCCACTACCACTATGTATCTATCTATCTGTCTGCCTGTCTGTTTCGCTTTCGCTCTTCTCAAGCGTTTCGTCGTGCCTCAAGGAACCACAGTGGGAAATGCGTATTTACGCGGGAACCGTTACTCTCTGGTGTTTGAGGATTTGCATTCTCTTCTCTTTTTGTCCGCGAAAAATCAACCGCTTATCCCTCACGCATTTTAAACACGGCTCCACGTTACGCGAATATTACATTTCTGTAAATTGTCAGTCAATTTTGATAAAATTATGAAATGAGAGATTATACTTATCTGCTCAAAATTTAATAAAATCTTTTTCTCACCTAACTTTGCCAATATTCGATTCTTTCATTTCATCTCGTACTTACAAATAACATTCGCACTCATGTGATCCGCAAAATTTCAAACGTGTTCATCAATAAATATTAGACTAGACTTAATATCAATTTTGAGAACGCAATAGAATAAGAAAAAGTTTTTTTTTGCATTTAAAGATAAGCTCTTTATTGTCAACGTTCGCCTCAATGATTTTTTCAGCGTAAGTCCACTAATATTTTATTTCATTCACGCAAAATAGTTTGACGAGTACAGCGGAGCTTTCATTCAAACACACGATGACGAAAAAGAATAAGAAACTAGGTGTAATCTTTATGATTGTTAAGAAAAGCGAAATTGTATTTTGCTTTCGCCCATCACTTCTTTTTACTATTTTCAAACGACAAAAAATCTAAACGTATCAATATTAGCGAGATCGAAGTGATTAATGAACAAAGTTTGTTGTTTGCGATATGTCATTGCAAAAAAGGAATCGAAGGAAAAGAGAGGAAAAGTAATGAACGAAATTGTACTTGTTCAATTTTTCGTTTAAATGGCTCGTCTATGTTTAGACGAAAAAATTGAACGAGAAGCAAAAAACAGCGCCGTACACGATTCTCTCTTCTCTGCCTTCGGTTTTTTTGTGTAATTATCGAAAAGGCGTGAAAAAGACGAAAACAATATCCTCTGCGAAACGGTTTTGTGTGCGAAAAAGAGCGAATGGTTTAACAACGAGCAATTCGAGTCCAATTACCGATTGAGACCCAAGCTTTGAACAGCGTTTCTCTTCTCTATCTGTTCAAAACTTCGGTTGCGTAAGCATTGAAGTAATCACTGCCTGTCTTAAACGCTTCGCTCCTAATATCAGCTATCCATCTTTTTACATATCTGATCAAATTAATCAAAATTTTTTAATTAATTTCTCAAATTTAACAATCGGGCTTACCTCAATATAAAATCTAAACTAATGGAAGAATCAAACGAGGAAACTCTTAAACTGCAATCAAATGATTAAAAAAAACATAAAAAGATAATTACGAAAGTAGAAAAGCAAAAAGAAAATTGTGATGTATTTTGTTTGAATTTGCGATCACTACCAGTTTGGAGCAGTTTGGAAACGATGGTTATTTTTATCCGACAATTGATGAAAAAGAAAGAAAGCAAAAAGCGAAAAACAGATTCATGCGAGTATCGGTTAAGAATTGCATCCGCAGCTTCCGAAAACTCTTTACACTTTTTTGCGTTCGCCAAACATCGCGAAACAATTTGGACGCAAATTACTCGGCCGAATGTAAACACAGACATAGCGAGAAGGCAGAAATACACACGCGAAAGGCTATTTGCCGGTAGCATATGTTTAAGCGCAAAGAAGAAGAAAGCAAAGCAAAGCAAAGCAGCGGAGAGTTGTAGTGGTAATAGTAAGAAGAAGAAAAAATAAACGCCACCATTTCACTTTGGTGTCCACCTTCCAAAGCAGCAATTGAAAGCATCAAAAGCTTAAGCGGCCTCTCAGATTAAGGAATAGCCACTTTGTTAGAGTTTTACTCTTCGCAAAGTATTGAAGCCAATTTCGCGCGAATCCATCTTCTCTCTCTCGCTCTTCTCACTCGTTCTCACTCACTCATCTCATTTTGTTTTCTCCCTTATTCTCACTCGCCACTCATTTTAGCTCCTTTCTTCACTCACAATTCGTTTTTTCTGCTTCTGCTTCTCTTCGCTTGCATTACATTTCCTATGCTTTTGTTATATTAAATATTTATCTATTCAAGTTTTGCGCTCATTTATGCTATGCGAGCAGCAGGCAAAGAAGAAAAAAGCCAATGAATAGCCTTTAGTTTGGCTAAAAAATCCACTTCCATGTTTCGGCACCTTGCGAGCAATAAACAGATTTCTAGGAAATTCGAGCAAGAAAGTGAAATGTTGGCACAAATCTTTTTTGCATTTTTATTAAACTTTCGATAATTAAGATTTGCGAAATGATTTCGCAACTCGTCTCAGCACTGGGAAATTTGTTCATCTATTTTTTCGCTCTCAGCCAGAGACATGTTTACATGCTTTCGTAAGAATTATTTGTTCGAAAAAAGAAACGCCGAGTAGCTGAGAAAAAATCTTTATACGGGTATAAGTGAAGCTGTAAACAAAAGTAGAGCCATTTTTATGCATAAAAATACGAAAAGCTTTCATAAATTTTGGGTGGCTTCACTGAGCATTTCGAGCTTTGCATTTACATTCTTTCGCATCTTCGCTTTGTTTCATTGTTTTAAATTTTTTCTTCTCCTTGCTTTTCTGTTTTCTGTAAAATATACAAGTTTTTAAGTTTTTCTTGTTTCGCGAAAAGATAAAAATTTGCGAATGATTTCAGTTTTGAAAAAATGTTCGTTTTGTATTTGAAATATTTAAACACGATTTAAACAGATTTATCGTTGAAAATTTTTCGTCGTAAAGCGCAATAAGCAATATTATTAATCAAATTGATATCGACAGCAAATAAATAAACTGCTGCACACAAGCGAATGATCACAATCTTTAATTTGAAAACACTTCACTGCATGCATTTAGTTGAATGAGTAGTCGCATTTCGAGTATTCGTCGATATTTTTCGAGACAAATTCAAATCACAGCAAAAGTTCTTTTTAACGAAATAAAGAAGAAAAACTATTTTAATGGGTAAGTCAAGCTTTCGAGATTTTACATTTTCTTTTCATCCAATGTCCACGTTTTCTTTATTCCATAAAGTTTTTCATACTTTTATTTATTCAGTCGAATTCTTTTCTTTACGCAGATTTAAAATTTTAAATTGACTTCTGCTGCTACTTTCTTTGCTTTATTTGGTTACCGTTTGTGACCAAACTTTCGATTACAATTTCAAGTAAAAAAAAAAAAATTTAAAATCACCACTACGCTGCATATGCTATGTAAAGTAGCCTCTCTTTTCTCTTTTTTGCTCTGATTTTGAAGCGAAAAAAAACCGCTAGTTTCATGTATATATTTTAAATGCAATTTCATATACAGAAAGTAGTCATTCAAAAATATGGAAGCAA
>NCKU01000453.1:0-41647 GCA_003675995.1 Dinothrombium tinctorium | reverse complement strand
CGAGTTTGCGGAAGGTAAACTTTGCGCTACTTTTCGCAAATTTCAAAATGACTTTATTCCGAAATTGTGAGCAGGCGAAAAAAATAATAATAATAATCCTCGAGTACAACAATTCACACAGTGTTCGAGTGAAATTCGAAAATTGAAAGGCATTTAAGACAAGGTGTAGGGCAGCGCTAGAAATCCCTTTCTTCTTCGATTCTTTTGTTGTTTCGCTTCACAGAAAGAGATCTTGAGGCAGAGGAAATCGCCGCGCTCGCTTTATTTTATAGTAAATATATATTTCCTCTGCTCTCGAATCGCTTTAAAAATTTTTTGAATAAACAAGCGCCTAGCTATACAATTGAATGTGTTTTCGCTTCTTTTGTTTGCGAATGACGTTTCGGCATCAAATGCACTCGAACAAAACTTTTCAATTTTAAATTTTCGCTCAATGCATTGATTAGATTAGAGAAGAATGAAGTGTTTCATATTAAAATTCGATTCATTAAGATAGAATATCTCGAGTGATTAATTATTTGCCCTCAACTGTTGCTCCGAATTTAGTGTAAAGCATCGAAATACTTACGCTAAGATAGAAGAGAGGCGAAGTAGAATAAGTCTGCGTCCTCTGCCAAGTGCTTTTCGGTGCCTTCGAACGAATCGTACGACAAATCCGATCCCACACTTGACTTGGGTGAGCGCGGAGAGAGGCAAGGAATATGCGATGGCATGGAGGATGCTACGAAGTAGCCATTGTTCTCCACGTTTGAAAGGTTTGATTGCAATACGTCTGAGGCCAGATTTAGCTCAGCGATCGATTCGGACTCGCTTTTGTTCGCGCTGGTGGCAAAGCTGAAAAATGAATTGATCAAGCTTTGCTATCGACTGGTCGCTGTCGAACTCACTTTGCGTTGCAGTTATTGCTTTCGATCTGCTTGAGAAGCGATTGCAGCTCGCTGATATATTCAACTGCGGAGCGAAGCGTCTCAACTTTGCTCATCTTCTTGTTCTTGGTAGCGTGCGGAATGTGTTGACGGAGAGTAGCGAAACCTAAATTGACCATTTTAACCCGATTCCTTTCGCGTTCATTTCTTCGCGATACATTCAACGGTTTTTGCTGCGAAGCGCTTTTGAGACCACCAAAGTTCACTTTTCTTTTCGGTCGCAGGAGTTGAGGCGAAGAGCAGAGTGAATTCGATGCTTGGGAGAGCATTGATTGATAGCTTTTTTTAGTGCATACTTTGTTCGGCAGAGAAGGTGTTGCATTATAAGACATCAGTACACCGCTTGATGTATGGCAGGAATAATTCGATAATTGTGATGGATGCGAAATTGATGTTGTTCTCGGCATTTTCTGCTCACTTTTTGCCAGTGACGAAACGAAACGAGTATTAAAAAACGACGACACAGTCACGAACTGAGCGACCAGAGTATTCTCGCATCGCACTGAGGAGCACTTTTTACTTTGTGAAATTGTGTTTCTTCTCACCGTTCTTAGTAAACTCCTCCTTCGGGATGTCCTCGACATGGATGCAAATCACTCGCCATCACTCGCAATGCGATTAATTCACGCTCCTCTTTGCGCTCAAGTTTACACACTCCTAAATACGCGGCATTTAGCTACATTAAGAGCTCAGCTTTGCCTTCTCATCTTATCGCCAGTAATTCACCTCTCCACATTTCGCGCTGTGTACACAAATTACGCAACGTTTTCACTCTTTGTTTACACTGTTCAAAACAAATTTTTACTTTTATCGCCCAAATTTAAAGTCGGCGAGCATTTCGCGCTCGCTTCGAACTCGCAATTCGCCGCATCTCAACGATTTATAATGTTTTTTGCGCTTTCTATTAAAGTCGTTGTCACACAATCAACTTCGCTCGCAATTTAAGCGTTTTTTCTGGCGCTCATTTGAAAAACTAATCGCTGTTTTTCGAACCGAAAGGTCCTCCCAACATTTGATTAATATAAAATTCCAGTAATTTCGTGATTTTCTCAAAACGAATTTTGTGAGCAGCAGAAAAAAAATTCTTCGACAGAAATAATTTTCAAATTGAGTTAAATTAGCGATTTCGGCAAACACAATTTTTGCCCTCAAAATCACAGTCGTACAATCGGAGCAGAGTTGTCGCTCGTTAATCAGAAATAAAAGTAATTTGCTTAATAATCGTTATTTCAGCGAATGCACAATGAAAATAATAAATTAAACTCGGCTTTAAAATGAAGACATCGCTGATTAGCGAGTAAGTAATGAGGGGTTTAAAATGAGCGAAACTAGCTGTTAAAGTGGGTTATTCGGCAGTTAAATTTTGGTCATTTGTTCGAGAAAACAAAGCGCTCATTTTGCGAGAGATGAACGATTTTCGACAACGCGAACGCGAGTGGAGTGAAAGGATTGAGAGCGGGCAACAAACGCGAAGCATCGCATTTATTCGCAAAGCTATCATTTCGGAAAAACGCAAAGCTACGAATTAATATTCTAAACGATGAGCAAATCGTCGCTTGCGTTCATTGTTCGTAACTGAGCATTCCTTTCGTAATTTAAGGTACGAAATAAAAAGTGAGTGAAAAAATGGTATCATTAAAGATCGCCGACGTCTGTATCTGATGCGCATTGGTTGTTGGTGCGCTGAGCGCCTTCGGGCGAAGGATACACTTTTAATGAACGCTTAGCATCGGCGAACGTTAAATGCACTTGTCTTGGCGAAAACAAGGAAAACACTTACAGAGGAAGTTAGATTTCTCGATCAATTAAAGTTCAATCATATTTTGCAGTGTGTAATAAGTTTTGCCGTTCAGCTTTTGTTCTAATTCACTGTTTTCCGCGAACCTCGCGTGAGAAGCTTCTACGTCCGTGACTGAGCGTAATAAACGCCGAATAGCGGAGTTTAAGCAAGTGTAAATGATGCTTTGAAGTGTCAGTTTGGAGCGATATGATTATTATTTGCTTGTAATGACAACGAAACAAGCACCCAACCACAGTATCGCAACCCGCGAACGTCGGGTTCGAGCGCAGAGTGTCCACGGGCTGAGATTTGCAATCGCGACGGCGGTGCGCGCAGCGTACGCGTTGCATAACGCAGACAAGCCTCGCTGTTCGCCACACTCGTTCATCATTCGCTTGTCATCATTTTTGTGCTCAATCAAAGCTAATTAACAGACCTCCGCCATAGCGATGCTTCGTTGCTTTTCACTCTTTTGCTTCGTCTTAACGAGCGGTTGCGTTCATTCTGCGCTCACATTTCAATCGTTTTTGCTCGCTTCACAATTACAGCGAATATCGGAAAACTACCTGTTTTCAAAAGTGTTTCTCGAAAGAAGCGATCGCTTTGCGAGCTTTGTTCTGCTCGCTGCATCGGACTGCGCTGCGCGCAACGGCCGGCGGCAGTTCGTGCCGATCTCGGCTTATCTTCGCGAACCCATCTTTCGCTTCTGTCTTCTCGAGCTTTATTCCGAATATTAAATTTGCGCGCAGAGCAGCGATTCTGCTCGCCGACTCGCTGCGCTCGCTTTCGCCGCGAATGTGGCCGGAGCGACGCAGCCGTCAGCGGTGTAATAACTCTTGTTTTCAACGGTGCAATTCGCGAGCGTAACTCATAATCAAAAATTCTGCACTTGCGTTTCATCCATTTCGTGTGCCTATTCATTAGACGCGCATTTCGCCGAAAACACACAACTGCACCACTGACAATGACAATCGTTTCATTTCGAAACAAAATAATTCATTAATTTTGCGCTTTTATGAAGCACGAAAAGACAATAAATTAAATCGGAAATTAGCCGTTTTCAAGCGGCCGAAGAGGAATGCGTTTCTCGTGTTACATTTAACAGCTTCTTTAAGCAATTCCTCGGAATCGCGTCGAACGAGCGAACAATGCGAGACATTCGCACGCTTTCATGTGTTCAGGCGAGTTCTTTGACAGGTACGCAATCAGTTCGAATCAATATGCAATCGCTGTGTGTACGAAGCGCTTTTAATCGCCTGCTCACGTGTGCTCACTGTTTTTTCAACGCAGGCAGCGCATCGCATCCATGTGTCGGATCGCGATCAATGCGGACGACTGTCGTCTGGCTCGAAGCACGTTCTTCATCATCAGAGCACCTGCTCACTCACTCACTCATTCACTGCTTTTCGCAGCATTGCACAAGTTGCTCCGATAAAAAATGCTTCAGTCTGCGATTCTACCATCAGCGACACGCGCTCAACACGAGTGTGCACGAGTCATTGCCTCTGGTTATGTATTACGTGTTCAAATTGTGTCTATCGCTCTCTCGCCCGGTTACAGCCACTTTAATGGCTCTACGTGCAACTTGCGCCATTGTGAAGCCCGTTTTCTGCGTGTATCATCCGCGCAAACCGTTGCGCTTTTGTCGCTTCTCGGTTTAACACACAATTAGCCTAAATTCGGACGCCCGTCGAACATTTTTGCGCAACTTTTATGCAAAGAGCACAATAAACCATAAATTTGAACAGTTTACAATCTGAGTGTGTCAAATTTGGCGAGCTACCGAAAGTAAGGCTCATTTCAAATGCATTTCACACAGCGATTTGCGAATTTGAGGTAAAAAGTTTTATTCCGTAACGTCATTCATAGCATTCGTTTGAAATGCTTGATTCTTGCATTCACCAACGCACATCGACAGCTCGCTTATCGTCACTACATTGAGTGAAACGAGCGATTTAAATCCGAATAAGCAAGCAACAACGTTGTGCCCGAAACGACACCAATAAGCAGCTAAAGTGTAGTAAAACGAAAATTGCAGCGTTTCAAATGAAGTTTATGAGTGAAAAGCGTGGAAACGGATGGCTTTCGTGTAAAAAAGGATTGAAAGAAAACATTTTGTGATTTTAAGGGTGAGTGTTAGCGAAGCAAAAGCACGGTTCGCACACACAATTTCCACCGCAAACAAATCGTGGGAATGCAACGAGCGCGTGTGTTTTTCGCAATTTTTTTAGCGCAGCGAAAATTGCGCGAATGACATACGCAACTATTGTGCAATGAAAATGTTTTGATTAATTTGAAAAGCGGGACTTTTTCGCCATACTTTTGTGTTCCGAACAATAATCGCGCAATTTATCGGTTTGACACGAGACGCATTTCGGCGCACCTGTGCGTTGCATCAGCTTCTTCAAATGCTCTGCAAACAAGAGCAAGACAAGAGCTGCGATAACGGTGAGCGGCATCAAATGTCGGCTTTGTAATTATCGCTGTTAACAGCAGTTATTCGCAATGAAGCGAATCGATATTATCGAGAGTAGAGTGAAAAAGAAAAAATGGACGAGAATTTCGATTACTGTCAGCTCTTGAAACGAGTGACACTTTCTGAAAGCTGAAAGAAGCGGCAAAGCGATCAATTACAGCGATGTTTGCTCATCGCGCTTCTCCCGAGCGCTTTACACGTCTTCTCGTGGGCAGATGCCCGCGCGATGGTGGCGTGAGCCTCGGCGTCGCTGGCCTGCTTTCGACCCAATCGAGTGTGAAAGCGCCCAAATTGACAGTTGGGTGATGGATAGCCTTGGAATCGGTCAAATTCAATTATTGGTTTTGAAGCTCCGACGTGAATAGTCTGCGTTTGCATCTCTGCGTTTTGTTTGCGCGAAACGATGAGAAACGGTCACCCGAAGCTGACCTTTGCGGGCATATTCTCGAAACTGGCTCACTCGCTTCGCAAATTGAGTTTTCGTAATTAAAGTTGGCGAGTAATTCAAATGAAAGCCTCGTTTTTGACAGGCGAACACGAAATGGAAGCCTAGCGAACACGCTCGCTCTTATTATTATTTCCGTCAACTTATTTACTTAACGCACACAATTGCATAAAGTTAATAGCGGTGCGCAGATAAGATAGACACATGAACTAGACGCGACGATCGCCGCAGCAGCGAGCGGCGTTGAAATGAAGTAGCTGCGGTGCAAGACGCAGGAACAAAGAGAATGGGACCGGCGAGCGAAGCACGAAAAAACAGATTATGAACTGCTTAAATACATTGTTGCTCTTTTAATTTCGCGAAGAAACAGTCTTAATCCCGGCTGAATGCTTGGCGCAAAAGAACAGCGGTAATCCGGGATCAAGACTGCGCTGCAAAGAACACGAGAAAATCTGCTTTGCGGCGGTCGACAATGGGACACAAAGCAGCGGCTCGCTTTTGCGCGGCGATCGGCCGTTGTGAGAGCGACTGAGCGCGGTGGTCACGAAAGTATGGCTGCTTGATGAAAACGCAATCAATAACAAGTTCTCGCATTTATCTCGCATCAAAAATGAATCGAGGCGTTCGAAAGCGGTGCACACTCGCACTGAAATATATCTTCGTCTCTCCGCTCTTTCGCCCATTGTTTTGCCTCTCTGTTTTCTCCACTTTTTATAGCGCCACTATTCTTGGCGAGTTTTAAGAAATGTCGCGGAAATCGACGCATTCAATGCTTCGCTCGGCGTACGAGAATATCCATTTCCATTCAAAGCACATTGTAATAAGAAAGAATGAGCGCCAAGAACTGCCGTCCGAGTTCTAAGTTCAAAAAGCTTATTTTCTCACCGCTTCACGCTCTTCTCTCATTAATGCCCCGCAATCGTTCGCGATACGTACGCACGTATGTGTTTCCATGCGTGTAAAAACGTTTCCATTCATCCACTTCATTTCTGCCACTTTCAATTCCAAATCTAGCCTCGCTCGCTGTCTGCCTTCCACCTAAAACTTTCTCCACGCAGTTATCGATATCGTCGAAATCATTCTTCCAAAAGTGTGTTGACCAAATCTCTTTTTCATATCTTAACCGACTCAAAAGCATTACCCGAGTCGCTTCTCTAAAGCGGACACTCGAAGCGTAATCAAACTTTGCATCAGCCAGCGTTAGCAAATATCCGGACACACCTTTCGTAATTATTTAATTTGCCATTACTTTACTAAATTGGCATGAGCGATTGCGCTCATGAACCATTCATGTAACTCTTTGTGCGATTTTCTGTGACTTTCAAATCGAGAAAAGCTCACAAAACCTATAAAAGCGAAAATTAGACAAGTTTTTTGCTGCTCGACTGTTTAAATCATGGAAATGAGCAAATTAGCGAAATTTGAGCTTCTTAATTTGGCAAAGTAAACCCCTGGTTTTATGGTGTTGACAGCAATTAACTTAATGTCACGTATTTGCGCGACAAGCGCACTTCTCAGTGATTTTCGACGCATTTCGATTGAGGAAATAAGATGATAATTAGGTTAGTGTGCAAAAACTTGATTAAATTCAATTTCGCTATTCACATGTATAGCTAAGAGGTGTGGCACGTGCACTACGAGCGTCTAATTTGGCCGCTGCGAACTCGCTTCTCTTCTTATTTCGTAAATTGTATTCAATTTGCATTTTATGCAAAGCGTTCGTCGCGCTCGCTTTCAAAATTCACGCGAAAAGAACGCTTTGTGAGCGTTTTGCGGAAAGTAAATACGCAATGGTACACGATGAGTAGAAAAGTTTCACTCGTAGCTATAATTTAGCGAGAAAATAATGATGTAAATAGCTTTATCAATGAAGGAAATGGAGGAAAATGTGAAAGTATGCGAGTTAATGAGTGAATGCGTTGCGATTCGCTTTCTTTTCGCTTCCAGCCCGAATGCTATTGTAAATGTAAATTTTTGACAAGAAAGAGTTAGCAAATGATCACTTCTCTCATTTATCGCTTATTTCACATTCAAAATAAGTTTTCAAACAGTTTTATTGTAATTATCTTTGTTTCATACACCTGTTGCGCTGCTAATTGCTTTCACAAGACAGGGAGCAGTCACAATTGACGTGATCACAAACCGTGAAATCGTATTTGCGTAACATCATTGCAAATACGGCACACATTCGCCATTCATACAACGACACACACGCTGCAAACATTTGCTCTATAGACACCTTTTCTTCTTTTTCATCTTCTCCATCCAATTGCAATTTTTCAAAGCGTAAACGCATTCGCTTTGTTTGTGCGAGCTCAGCTATCGAAATCAATTTCGTAACTTTCGCGCGACCCATTTAATCGATTCGAAGTCTTGCAGAATGTTTTGAGTGGATTTGCAGCAAAAAACACTCACAAACTTCGTTTCAACGCTGAAATTGCAAGATTTTCGAATTTGCGTTCATTGAAAAGAATTGAAAAGAATAACAATAATCGAGCGAATGCAGCCGAGTTGGTTTTTGTCCATCGAAAATGGAGAGCAGTGGTGAAAGGAGAAAATGAAAACGCTATCATTTGCGCATAAAACGCCGACAGTAATTGCGGCTACTCTTGCGAGCGTTGCAGCAAAAATTTCGGCTTTGGCGTACGCTTTCGCCTATGTTTTCGTGAATTACACTAATTGATAGCCAACAGCATAGCTTTGCGGAGTGACAGTCGATACTCTCCTCTTGACATGTTTATTTTGAGAGAAGCTGCGTTACGGAAGCTCAAACCTTTAGGCGAGCTCGAGCTGATTGTTGAGTGTACGGTGAAAAGGCAAATTTGTATTTGCAGCGAAAACTTTGAGCGCGTTTTTTAGCGAAAACAGCGTCGAAGTAAACAAATGCAGGTGTGTGGACTGCGCCGCGGAGGCTATTGGAGACACTTCTCTTCATTGACAGCAGAACGCACACATCTCTTCGCAGTGAAGAGCTGCGTATGTAATCTAGAAAAGAGAGCGTCGGCGACGAACGGGTCGATCGCTGAAACTGCGTTGGACTGAGCGAGTGACTGGTTAAACACCGAATTTGGGACACGCGTTCGCATTGAAATTCAAAGTACTTCGCTTCATTCACAATTTCGACGTGTTTTGATACACGCAACAGATGTCGGATTTCGGTGAACGGTTCTTTGCTCTGCATTTTCCCCTTTCGCTTCACAATGGTTTCGTTAACAGTCCGCGGAAATGTTCGGCTTTTAAAAAACTGTTTTGTTCCTAAAAATCTTTTTGCTGCTCTTCGCTGCGTTTGCCATTTTGCCGCGCGCAATAATAATCTCTGGCGATCACTGCCTCGCATCCGGCAGGCGATAGATGCATCGATACCTGCTCCACGCTTGCACCCATACAACTTTGGCGCAACTTTTCAGCGTATACTTAATTCAATTCACATAATTTCCTTTTATAGCACTTTACTGCATAAACGATCATTCGCACGTTTTTTTATGCTCGACTCCCTATTATTAGCGAAATCTTTTGTTCTCAGCTAATAACATCTCTCATATGAAATCAAATTCCACTCGAGCAATTTGCTTACAATTACTAACAAGATAGCAATTGATTGCCGCTTGCTTTATAGATCCATCTACGCTCTATTCTCTCGCTAAATTTATGAGCACTCGTTCGCTCGCTTTCAAAAGTTTTGCTCACATTTTTTCAAGCGATACGACGATGACGATCACGCTGACAAATAAGATTCGCTCTTGCTCCCAAACGCTTGTCTCAGAACAAATCGCTTATCGTCGTTGTATTTGTTTTAATTGATGTTAGCAAGCTTAATTAATGAATCAAATTTGAATAAAGTGTAAGCGAATGCGCACATTTCGGTCGCTCGTACGACGGACGCCACATGAAAATGTTCATTTGAGAAACATTAAGCGAAATTAAAGCGCTCATTAGTCGAACAGTGCTAATGATGTTGTTTCTGCGATCGGAAACACATCCTCAGCGTGTTTAAGAACAAAGAACATTGACCTCGTGCACGAGAATAATTTCGTGATCTCTGCGAGAACTGCTACACTTTTCGCTGTACGCATCGCTGACCAATGGTCAAATGCATAATTTACAAATTTCGAGACGACAGCAAGTGGTAAATAGAAGCTAGAATTGATGTCTAAAATGGTGGGTGGATAAATGAGGAGGTAGCAGCTTCACGAGTGAAATGGCGCTGATAACAGTGTTAACGCGATGTGGTAATGGTTGTTTTCGTGCTTCTTTATGAAGCGTATATTGATTTCAATCGCAGTTCGAATCGCGATCGAGAAGCGAAGGATAAAATATAATCTTGCGAAGAATCTAAAGAGAAGAAGCGGAATGTGTAAAGCAAACGCATCCGTGAAGAATCTCCAATATTATTGAACTTGCCTGAGAGCTAAGGCGCGCAATTTCGTACCGATCGACTGTATACGATTGCAGCTCTTCGAGCGTGAACGTACGCAAGTTGAAGCCGTATAAAAAACAATGTTTTCGAGCATTTTAAAAGCAATAAAAAAGCCATTACACATTTATTAATATGTCTGTGTAATCGCTGATTATTCTTTTTGCGAAAAGTGTAGCGTTCAATTTTCAATGAAAAGCAAACTTTGCATTATTTCAAACGAAATACAAACTTGTAATTTCGAGTATCACTGCAATCATTTTATTGCTCGCGAACAGCCACTGTTTGCATAATCCTGTTGCGAAACGTAGACGCATTGTCTGCAACTGTGTTCAGCGAGTCGAAAGTTTTTCGCAAACTCGCCGCGTATCAGCGGCAGTGGTGCGAGTGGAGAAGAGCGCTTCCTTGCATCGCGTTTTAATTCAATAAAATGCTTTTCACACTTTTTAACACTTCTCAAAATGTGGAAAATTGGTTTGGATTGGAATCGCCGCGGGCAACGCTTGATTGCTCGCTTCGAAAGCGGCGAAAAGAGTCGAATTCGTGAAATTTTAATCAAAAAAGCGCGCTAATAAATCACGGACTCGGCTTTCATCAGCCTCGCTGTGTGTTCGTTATTGCGTTCAAAACGCAGAAACACGATTATTGAAAGCATTGTTGACCACTATCTTTCGCATTGTTTACTAAGTTAGTTAAAAGTGCATTTTCCAAGTTAATTGAACATTCTTCGAAGCACAAAAAAAATAAGAAAGTTTGCTGCAAATGAGGCTCACGTAAAGCGACTGATGCACTTTTGGCCACAAAAGCAAACGCAAGGAGTGGAGCTAATTGTGCTTTGCATACCACTTTTCAATGAATTTTTGCATGCCGAATTCATTCAGTGCTGCGAACGTGGTGTACAGGTGAAAATGACATGACACACCTTCGAGTGGACGCGCTGAGATGGTGCAGCAAGAAGAGCAAAACGATCGTTAAGTTGATTCGATTAAATTGGCTGCGATGATTTGCTACTCTTTCAACACGCTACTGTTGCTCGTTAATACGCGAGTAATTCGCGAATCAAACGAGATAAGCGCAGATGAATTGTTGTGCAATAAATAAAATTCAATGAACACAAACAGCAACAACAAAAGCAGCGAAAGCCGTGAAACAATGTTTGCCATTTCAATGCAATTATGCGATAATTAATCACTTTCTCATAAATCAATCGCGAAATGAATAGAAATTAGCGAAAGCACTACGATTTAATCATCGAATCAGCAACAAAAACGATCATTCAAGGCCCACTGCCATTGTATTGCAATTTAATCATGCGAATAGGTTGTCGACGCTTAAGGCGCTCAAATTTTTTCCTCGCAAAATGTGCAAATAATGAAATCAATATCTCGAGCTTAACTCTAATGTCTGCTCAAAATTAACAATAACCTGCACAACTTTCTGCTAGAAAATTTTTAATTGAATGCATTTCTCGTAAGCATTTTTCACTTTTAGTTCGCATCGCTCGCTCAGTGTGCTTAACTCGATTATGAGAGATTCGGAAAGCAAAGCTATGAGAAAGTTGAATCGATACAAAGCAAACGCCTGAGCTCGTTCACAATTTTCGCTTGACTAATTTTAGCGTGAGCATCGCAAATCATTAGCAAGAACATTGAATTGGATTGATGTGCGAGAGAAGTGGGCACAGCGATGTGCAGAGCGATGAAATGCGCCTATAAAAGCGAGCGAAACGATTGTTTGTCGATGCGATAAAAAAGTAATTAAACTCTATTGGTTTTTAACGCGCGCTGCTCGACGAATGATAGCAGTGGCAATTAGGACGCACGGCCTCGTTTACGCACCGTTAGCGTGTAATGTTGCAGTGAAAATGGCCTATATTTGTCGTGAACATATCGCGTCACGTTGCGCGAAACGAAAAACGCAGCGAACACAAGGACGTGCCGAAAATTAAAATCCGAAGCGTGAACTCGAGATAATTGAGCGAAGGGTGGTCTGCGTTGCGTTGCATTCATTTGAATGCCTAATTGAATAAAGAGCGAAGAAACAAAGAGCGCTGGTGCTGAATGTGTCCCATCGGGACTGTAGCGTTCGCTAAGCATGAGGTAAACCCTAATTGACGAGGCGCCAATTTGAAATATTTCACCGTTCGTATTTATATTGAATTTAAATTTAGCAAAAGTAGTGGTTTAGGCTTCAGATGCCGTACGATTCGTGACTGCTGCGTCCAAAATTGAAAATGCATTCGTAAAAATCGGGCTTCTTTAAATGCGATACATGCATATCGCAGCGAATGGCGAATTCACGATTCGCGGAGATCGGCGAGCGGTGCGAACGGCGAATAATGGCTAAAAACAATGTATTCGCAATGAGGCAATTTGCAGACGTAATTTGTTTATATCGCTGTGTTTTGCGCGAACGCAAATCATTCTTAAACTCGTTGTTTTATCGTATTTTCAACTTTGGAGGCCTGCGCGCCGAACACGGCACAATGGTACTGCTATCAAACTCGCTGCCTAATTATATTCTTGCCCTTTTCCGCACCTCTCGCAACCTCTGCAAATAACAGTTTTCGTGAGCTTTTCAAGAGCGAAATTTATGTATTTTTCGACTATCCTTTTATCCGAGAACGCAAAATATATGCCTTTATAACAATCTTGCATTCGTTTCGAGACAGAGGCCGAGGAAAGCGTTTGACAGCTCGGCTTCGGCAGCCGCGCTCGATTCAAGGCACCCAACGCTGCGAACACATATTTTAAACCTTTCGTTTACGGCCGCAAGTCTATTGTTACTGTTTTTTGCTCTGAACTCGCGAGCGAGCGGCGTGTAGACGCGTAAATGTGATGTCTTCACGCGTCCAGAATGACAACACTTTGCTTCACTGTACTTAACGCAGACCGAACACGGGAAACGCTAATAAACAAGCCTCGAAAGCAGAGAGCCGGGCGCTGAAACGCAGTAATCGCTTTATTTTCGCCTGGCTCGCTGTTTTCGCTCGGAAACTGCGAAATTAAAGCGTTGTTTAGAGCCATTCGAGCAAAGTATCAATTTCAAGTGTGTTTACCAACGTATTTCGTGCATAATTCGAGCGACTTTTCTTTCTCTTCTGCTTCGCGCTGAATTTACTTTCACTTAAAAAAGTGAGCTGAAAAGTGGAGTAAATCGAAGTGGAGTTGATAAAATATGGTCGACTTGTATGAGGAATGAAGACAAGCGGAACCAAACACATATTTCTTCGCATTATTTCACTATTTTGTAAAGCTTGTGCATTGTTGCAGTAAACAGTGCGCTTTGCACACGTTTTCCGGCCTCAGGTCCAGAGATAGTCTGCAGTAGTGCGAGCGAGAGAAAGGCTCGGTCTCTTGTGTCGCTCGATTCAGCAACTGCAGTTTCAGCTTTCTCACCAAATACGTGTGACTGCAGGTTAACGAAGCAAGGAACGCGCGTTTCGTTTCATTCACAGCGCGAATAAATATTATGGCTTGTATTTCTGGCGGGCAGCGGTCAATTACTTTTCGGTAATCACTCGAATATTCACAAGTATAAAAAACGCTTCGGGACGCATTAAACAAGGTTTGCGCTTCTTGGGTTCGGCGAATCGAAATCGTAACACTATTCGCAACGCTTTTCGCTCGACGCCCAAACTTTGGTACAAACAATTTGGTACACACATTTGCATCGTTTTGCATTCACGACTTCGATGTCAGTCGCGCTGCAAGAACAATCGCGAGCGAATAATTGCCGATTTCTTCCAACTATTTAGCGAACATTAAGCAGGCAAATCGACGGCCCGCACCCGTCTCTCCAAATCGCCTATCAATGCTCACTTATGCAGCGAAAAAAATGGCGAAATAATGCAAATTTCTATTAACACGTGTTAACGAGCGTATTTTTCTTTCTGCGCTCGTTGTTTGTTTACAGCGCTTAAATGGCAGCGCCAAATGTCACCTAGGGACACCTCTCTCCGCCAGCGCCTTGTTATTATCGACGAGATTCTTGTAAAAATTTTCGCGTTTACATCGCAGGCACTCGCGTAACGAGCTGTGTTTATGCAACATTTACACTCGTACATTTACTTTCATTAATCAAAGCGAACTTTTCTTCGCCAAATAACAGAGTTTTGCACAAAGCGCACTCGATTCCGCTCCTGGTCTCGGGTGTATTAATCATTTGACGATGCACGCAAAGACGGTGACCACAGCTCGGATAAACACTGATTGTTGCCCATTCAGCGAACAGAGTTTTACAACAAAAGCTTCTTCTTTTCGCTGCTCCGGATTAAAAAGCTGCTAACAAGCTGGTGAAAGGTGCGAAACAGAAGCCATCGCAGTCATCTTTCTCGCAAAAACTTATGATTAATGCGCCGCTAACCGAGTGAAGTCTAGTTGTTGTTAGGTGCGTCTTTGGAACCATTGTCATCATAAATAATATTGATGCAGTCGAAGAAGAAAACGCCGGTGAATAAACCGGTAGTTGTGTAGCGCCGCATTCTCGTGTAACCGGACAGTGATAAATTGGGTCCCTTTTAAAACAGTTATTACGCGATTTTTGCCTTATTCTTCTCGATAAGAACTCGTTGTTTATGTAAATTATCTCCGCGAACGCTTTGCTCGCCATTCGCTCGAGTTTTTTTCGCTCTCGAAACAATAATTTCACAAATTTTTCAATGGCGATGAAAGCGATCGGCGAGCAGCGATCGAGGCGCATAGAGATGCTGAACACGTCTTGTCGATGATAACGACGTAATCATCACCTTTGTTTTCCTAACCTTTCGATACTCTTAATTTGCGCGATTAAATGTTTTTTTGGCTGAGAAAAAGCAGCGAAAACAATTATGCAGCGAGAGATTTTCTTTCAACACTTTGAAAATGTTGCTTCACTCGCTCAATATCGTCGATGGTGTTGAAATTGTTGTTGTGTGCGCGCCGAGATGCTTACAAACGGCATTATTTAATTATAGATGATGATGGTTATAATATTCGCCCCACTCGATGCGCGTAGTGTTACTTTCGGCACATCTCGAGGTGTGATATGATAAACAAGGCGCACACGAATCCGCTTCGGGCGCTTCGGTACATCACACGTAGTCGAGAATAGTCCGGTTTAGGGTTAAAAACGCAGGTCCCGTTTACATAATGTACATTGCAAATAACAGTGTTTTGTTTGTCAAATTGCCATTTTCGCAATTAGAAGCGTATCTTCTCACGAATTTTGCGCGCATTCGAGTGCAATGTAAACGCATAGTTTTACGTCGACAGCGATGCTGCAATATATCAAAGCAAACTTCTGTTATTATGCGCTGAGAACAACAATTTAATTTACGCTTTTGAATGCAAATGAAAAATGAGAGAAGCCGTAGAAACTTGTATCACATGCTTAGGCCGTGATTGATGCGCTGCTCCGACCAGATAGCACACCGGCGATGCGTGGATCGCCGCAGTGCATCCTTTTGCTTTGCTGCTCAATAACAGAGTTCATCTTTTTCGCTTCATTCAGGAGTGGCCGCTGTAATGGACTCCGCGTGAGTCGTCAATGATCTGCTCGGCGATATTTATCTGCGCTCACCGCGATCTTTTTATAAGCGAGCAATGAGAGTGGACTTAACGCCACTTCGCGCAGCACAATAGCCGAGCGCACACAGCGATTCGTGTTATTCAAATTGTTATGCAACGAAAGCATTGTCGAAACACCATTACTCAATGCTCGAGACACGAACGCAGCGAAAACAGTTTTAATCGTCCAATGAATTTCAATCGCCATCGATTATATCGCCGTCGGTCGCTAGCGGGAATCGCACGAGTCGACACTCGTTTCGCAGCGTTTTTATATGCGTCAAACTGTCGCTTCCATCCGACGATTGTCGCGCTTTAATCCGCACCGATTTCGCTCATACTCTCCGCTGCTGCCGCTGAGCAGTGCAAGAACGCGAGCTGTCAAACTGTCAAACATTGTCGCTGATGCGCTCAGCTAATTACTTCGCTGCGCAAGCGATCGTGTAATTTATGTTTCGCGTTTAATATTTCGAATTAAGTCATTAAATAAAGTGGTTCCATAAATTTGTGTCACCAGACGTAATTTACTCAAACGACTGTACGTTCGCCGCGAAATTCGACGACAGCGAACAACGAAGCTGTTTTCGCTCGTTGAAAGGCAGCGAGAATTTAATTTCTCCGCGCTCGCAATCGATGCAATTATAAATTTATTGCGCGCACCTTCGCGTTTTCGTTTCAAGCAGCTTTCTTAATGACGACGCAGCGACCGAGTTGTGAAGTATCGAAAACTTTCCCGCAATTAAAAGCCGCGTTTAGTATTCGAAGTTTGCGAAACGGCGTTCACAAATAAATGATCTCTACAAAGACGCGCCATATTTTAAGCGAGACAAGCGAAATAGTTTCGCGATTATTTTCAGAAATTTATTTCGCGTCCATTGCGACAGGAACTCAAACTCGCGTCGAGCGTCTTAGGCTGTCGATTTTTCATTGATTCGCCTTGATTAAATCAAAACTTTTTTTTGCGCGCTTTCCAGTTTGAGTTTAGTTTTTCAACGCTTAATTGAATGCAAAGCAGAGATTCTTTTCCATTTAACTCGTAATAACCTCAATTCTGCATTTAAAATTGCCTCTTGATTCACTCGAAAAACGTTTTGTTCGATCTTACTTTCAAACGTTTCGCTATTAAAATTCGCAAAAGTGAAGAAATCAGTTGAATAGCGGCTATTCATTGAAATGTTCACTCGGTTGGATTGGAACAAATAGAGTTCGGCGAGAATGCGCTTTCAAGAAGCGAAAAGTAAACGTGTGAAAACGTTTCGTGCACCCTTTAAATCCCGAAAATGCGTTGCGAAAAATTAAAGCACCGCAAACAGCGTGAACTCGCATTTTGAATGAGCGCTTTTCTCGCGGCAAAGCAAATTTGACAACACTTCTCTCTCTATGAAGATATTTGTTTCGCGCATTTTTAAAGCAATTTCGCGTTCGATCAAAAAGCGCGATGAAGTCAACGTGCTTTACTATTTTCAAAGAAATGTGTAATTTTTTTGTTTAATCCTTTCTCAAAACGTTTTAAAATCGAAATTCCGACATTCAAAGAGTTCTTCGAGCACAAAAAAGATTTGCGAGCTTTACGAATTTTGACATGTCATTCGTTCGCCGTTCGCTCGCTTTAATCTTTTTTCGCTCTTTGAAACCAAAGCTGTTTTAAAGAAAAGCCACGTTTTAAATAAAATAAAAAACAAACACAAATCAATCGAACGCATTCGATTTTATCACTCAATCTGCAGCCGTGTGCAAACATTGAACGAGATTCGCTCGTTTCTGTGCGTCGATTTCGAGCGCAAACGGCAAAACTCGAGAAGAGTTCGCTTTTCGCGTTTGCCGAACTTTTTTTCGAACTGCGAACGAAATTAATTGAATACGAAAACAGCAGTTAATAAAATCGGTTATACATTATTATTATATAATAATTTAAACTCACGAATTTATCACAAAATCGCGAAACGCTTTTTATTTTCGGCGTTTTCGCTGATTTACAGATACGCGAGCGTTAAAACGAGCGAAGCGTTCCCATCGAATCGATAATACGCATTTCGAAATGAGCGTTGTGTTCTAGCTTCAAACTTCAAAAGTGTAATTCGCAACGACGGCTTTTCATAAGCCACGTTTCATGAACTTTTCAGATTCTGTTTCTCACTTTTTTTTTCAAGCGAACTGTTTGACAAACTGTTCGCGACGTCGAATTTCTGCGGGATACCAGCGACGCGATAAAATCTGCAACGAAAAAGTGGCTACGAGTGAAACGGCCAAAAGCGAAGTGAACGTGAAATTCATATGCATATTCGTTTTCTGTTTAAGCTGAAATCTTTTTTTTCACGGTATTTAGTTCAGCGTCGATCACCGAAATGTTATATTTACGAAATTTGTTCGCCACGAATTGCCCGCTCGTGTTTACAAGTTAGTAAGGCACGAATTCAGGCCGTAAAAATCAATTAAACGCTTGAGTTTATTGTTGCTTTGTTATTCCTACATTTTACTCGCCTGCGAACAAACTCGTAAGAAACTATTTAGAGACAATGAAACGTTTGAAATGCTTGAGAAAGCACACGAAACAGTTGTGATGCCAGTTTTCCGCTTCTGCACAAACGATCGCTCGATCGCCGCGGCTGTGTACATTTTTCAGCTCACTTCGAGATTAATGCCGTAAAGACGCGATCTGAAATCAAATAATTTACAAAAAAGTGAGTTTCGCGAACAGCGAGAGTCGCAGCATAAAACGATGTACGCAGAAATGTTTCGGCGTGCGACAGGTGCTTCGGTATGCGAAGTGTCTCACAAAGAGTTTTTTACATTTTAGCGAAGAAAACTGTTGCCTGAAAAACTTTTCTAAATATTTTCGATTGCAATTTTGCGTGTCTTTTCGACGCTTTTCTCGGAATCGAACGCAGCGATTGCAGCGAAAATTGAATGAGAGGAAAGAAAGCTGCTTTCGCTTCGATAAACGATTTCTCGTAAAAATTTAAACCGAGAAAATGGGTGCAAAAACAAGCCCGCTAACGAAATTATCGTCCGATTATTGTGCTTCTTTATTCAGCGAGTAATTGTGTTTACACTACAATGCGGTGTAAAACTGGTGTCCGTGTCTTAAATGTAGATGTTGTTCGAAAAGGCAAACTTTACACGAGTAAACACAAGTTAATTTTGGCTAGATGCGCACACGTTGTCAAGTGAAAAATGCGATAAGTACAATCTACCGGCGCTCGTTATTAAGATAAAACTTATAGACGCAGTAAATACGTTTGCTAGTTGTGAATGAAATAAATTCTATTGTTGTGTGTAGATGTGTGTTTAAGTACTATTGTTGCAGCGGAAGATAATTTCTAAAATACTTCCGTAAACAGTCGAAGTAAACATTTTTAGGAAGAACCGTTGCTGGTGGAGCCCTTGATGCCGATCACAACGCGATCGAGCAACGAAGGAGTGAAAATCGCTTTCTGAGCCGCTTTGCTTTTCTTCACCCATTTGTACAAATCGACAAACATTTGATGCAATAGCATTTCAGCCGCACTCACTTCGCCGACGAACAGCGTGGTCAGTTCACTGTACTCTGTGCATAGAATTTCTCCCTCTTCGCTGCTCACTTGTCTAGAAAAAAGAAGCGCAAATTTGAGAAAGATGATATCATTGAGGTTGTAATCACCGTAAATGAATCAAATCGTTCTTGTTGCCGACAATAGCCACGAGCGGAATTGTCGAGGAGGAAGTGGTGCTGGTCGCTGAAAAAAGAAGCACGCAAAACGTAGGTGAGAAGCACAATTGAGGTAATCAAAAGTTTGTTTTGTGTTTTTCTAAACTAAGGTTACTCGACTCGCTTGCATTATAAATCATAAACAATCGCAATGCGTTCGAAAATACTCGTGAATCGTGCGGAATAATGTTCGCCAACTTGCAGTTGTTGGTTTTGACACACAGACCCAATACTTTTCCTGCTTCAGCTTCTAAAACGCCAATAAATGAATTTAAAGAATAACTTTAATTTCCAATTTAAATTCACATTTGTTTAAAATGCTTATTAAACACAATGCGAAAGAGCGTATCTTTCGTTTGCATCAGTTTCGCGCGGTTTAAAAGCTTGAGAAAAAGAAAGAAATGCGAATAATTGATTGCAAGCAAATTGATTTTCGTCATATTTTTTCGCTTTGCTCGCACACACAAAAACGCTCGCTGAAGATTGCTTCTCTGATCGATATCAGCATATCGTTTCTTGCGAGGTTTTTCAATAGCTGCGAACTCATTACGGCGAATAATCGATTTCTACAATTGATCATTTGTCACTTTCTTAGCTGGAGTTGCGATTTCGAGAGCGAAAACGCACGAAAACGGTTTTCGAGTTGAATGGCTCTGGCGACGAGGTGTGAGAAAAACCTCACCGAGTTAACCTCTAAATGAGCTTAAGTTGTAATTAACTTTGATTAAGCAAATGGCTCCGTCATTTACACGTCGCACACGGTTTACGTCATTTCGGCGAATCGTGCCCACGAAAATGCGTTTCAATAAGAAATCGTTTTCATGCATTCCGTTAATTTAAATTGCTAAAGCCATTCATTTTCTCACAGTTATGAAAATTAGCGCTGCGCTCACTCGCGTTTTGATATTGAGAGAATATGGTGTCACATTGCGCTTTAAATCATCACGTTTTTAAACGTGTTCTATTGAATAAATAAACATGAGCGTACAAAGCATACAAATTTGCTTTTTCGCTTTCGAAATCGCCGTATAAAACCATTTCGATTCTATAAATCTTGTTAAAAAGAGCGATGCTCGCTTCATCTTCTCAAAGCCGCAGCATTTATCGCGATGCGATTGAATCGCGGAAAACGAAGCCGAGTGATTCTTGTAGCACATCATTCAGCGCGGTTCAGCAGAAAAGCTCAAAGCGTGTATAAGACATTAAACGCTAAATATTTACATGTGTAAATACCTAAAGCTGGTACTGCGTGCGGTTTGTCGTAAAAATGGGTGCATCGCTTGTGAGCGTTGAATAAATTTAGCGCTAGACGCTTTCTACGAACATCGTATCGCGTTTTTCGTTTAAAATTCAAGCGCAGATTTACTACGTTTTGGTAGTCGTACACGACGATAAATTTTAGAAGAGAAAAAGTGAATTTCGAACGCGGTTCGGCGATTGCTGAGATTTTAATTCCGAATTTATAGGCGATCGTTTACGCAGTGGGATTCGCTTTCATTAGTGTCAAGATTCACTTCGATCGACTGTTTATTGCCGTTCGATTTTTTTCGCGTTCACGCTCGCAATTAAAGCGCATTTTAGGCGTAAAGCGTCGGCTACCGTTGAGAGTAGCCCGCTCTTCGTACACGCACCGAACGCTTTCGGAGCGCAATCGAGGCGCAAGCGTTTGATAAATATTTGAAGTGCGAGAGAGAAAATAAATTTTCGAGCGAAAATATGAAATCGATCCGGCGCGAAGCGCATTTTTGAAAGGCAATTTCGGTGCGACTAACCCGGGCGAATATGAAGAAGATGAAACTTAAATTACGAGGCCACTATTAAAAATTATTTTTCAACGCATTCCAAATTACACGCAAACACACTTAATGTGACTCGTTTATAGCAATTAATGTTTTAAAATTTACATTTTAATGGCCACTTTTTATAGAAAATATGGCAATAAATTATAGGTGTTGGCGAGCGCTTAAATCAAGACGTTTTCAATGAAACGAAACGCGCTTTTTAAAAATAGCGATTGAATATTTCGCAGAAACGCTATTTGATATCAACATAAAAACGTATTTGCGCTCGAGTTCGCTGTACACTTTGTTCATTTCTAAACGAAGCAAATGTAACGAAAAGCGCGTCGAGAAACGCTGTCGTTTTAAATGAATCGAGTGTACAAGGCGTGTCGCAGTCGCCTATTACGTTAAACTGTCACAGGTGAGCTTTGGTTTTGATTTTAGCTAAATATTTAGCTTAGAAAATCTAAAATGAATCGCCGCATTTTTCGGTGAAACAGTTGAGCGATTACGATGAAAGAAAATTTTATGGCTTTTAAACTTTTCGGGATTCGTATAAACAAATTAGCGACTACTTCTGTGGTCGTATTTAGTTGTAACATTGAAATAAGTTGCAAAATTTATGAAAATTATGAATTTAAAGATCGGCCTGCACTTCTTAGCTTCGGCTTTTTTCAAGATTAAAACGTAGAAAAATTTTTCAAACGTTCAGTTTGTTCTCGCATCTTTCGATTTATTCTGCGTTTCATTGAAGAAAAAAAAAAATCAATTTGATGTTATAATTGAACGAAAAGGTGTGCACGCAAATCCAGGCTTGTCAAGAATTTTTCTGGTTTCGAGCTTTAATAAAACTTAAAAAAGTAAGAAATAAGTCTGATGAGAGTCTGAAAATATAATGAATGTGTCTAAAAAGTTGATTAAGTTAATTGATGATCACTTTGTTACACACGATTGTTACGATGAAAACAGTTTCGATCGAAAAACAAAAGATGCAACGAAGTAAGATGAAAATTGCAAAATTGCTTCGATTTTAGCATCTAATTTAAAACGCAATAAGCGAAATTAATTGCTCATAATTTCGAAATGTTTAAATCTGGTTCATAAGCGACGCTTGATTGAGTGCGCTGCGGAGATAGCTAGAGGTTCAGTTCCCTTTTAAGCTTTTGTTATTTACCTTTAAGTTGGGCGATGTGTCGAAGGAGCGTACGTATATAACAGAAACTCGGTCTGTCGGTTATCGAGTAGACGAGCAGTAAAATATCGCTGCCGCAGAGCGACGCATCGAAATTGGCGATTGAAGAAGAAGAAGGCGATGATATGTCGAGAATGTCGAATATGACGGGCTCATTATCAATTAGTATCTCGTGTCTGTATCTGTTATCGATTCCGTGCTCGTACTCGATTATGTACCGCTTCGTTAAGAACCTAACAACAATCGCTAAGTTCGAAAGTAAAGTGAAATGCAACAATTAGAGCAGACACATACCGCTTTTGCCAACATTTCGATCGCCCAAAACGGTGATCTTGATTTCGCTCAAAGATGATTTCTTGCGTTTAAGAATCACTTTATTCGCAGCTGAAGTCGGAGAATTGCTCGACATCACGAATGTGACCAAGTGTTTACTTGCTTACACTGCTGTTTCCATGATGCAAATAGCACGCGATTGCTGCAACGCTATTTTTAGATGTATTCAACTCGAGAAACGCATCTTTAAACTCGCTGAGCTTTGTTTTTGGCACACTATTCCTCTTACCTTCTCATATATTAAGTGCTCGATGTATAAGGCTAATGCTTTCAACAACTTTGAGTGCATATTTTAAATTTTTGTCGCAATAAAACAACAATTTTCTTCTCGTTTGGGTCGAAAGAATAACTTACGACTTACATAACTTTGTTGATGCTCGAATTCTCTAAAGCAAGCATCAAGATAATTTTACTTCAAGAATTTATGTTATTGTTTATTGAATATTAAAACTGAATTTTTCTCTTTTCGAGAGCATTTAGAACAATTTTTAGTAATTAATTTGAGCGACAATTTGTATTTGAAAAAATTAAATTCGATTCAATTAAGCGATTGATTGATCATAACATTCTAACAAGTGTTTTGATAAATCATAAGTTCACATAAGTTAAGTTAATTAAAAATATTTGAACTTATTCGATGAGAATTTTATTAGAGAATTTCAGCTTCTCAAATCGATTCAAATCGTCGACATTTCTCGTAATGCGAAAACTTTGCGGAAAGAAACTTTTTTTCGCTTCAAAGTAGTACATAACCTTTCGACATTAAAATGTATTAGAGGTACGAATATTAAATGCGAGAAATTTTTTGTTTAAGCAGCGACATGTAATGGCCAACATGGTCCTTTCACAATCTGATAAGTGACGCGCTTTCTTTCTCATTCAGCCTTATCAAAGAGGTTGTTTGAGTTGGTCGCAAAATACGATGCATGCTGAGAGAGGTGCTAATATTCATAACCATTTGAAATATTATCATGAATTAATTAATTAATTATTGACGATAAGTCTTGAAATTTCGAAATTGTTTTTCATAAGTTAAACAAATTTGATTGAACAATTGTTTTTTAGTTATTTTTTAATGTGCACTTCAACTTAAGATTTTTTAAAAACGTTGACGACTTATTTTCATTTTACTTAATTTATCGATTGAGAGCAATCATGCGAATTTGAAGAAAAGTGCTTTGCGATTATTATTTATCTAATTAAATAATAAAAGCAAATTAAAGTTTGACATTTTGGAGACGCCGTCAATTATGATGCATTAAGATTTACTCTATGAAAGATCACTTAAGTGTCAACTTTCGGCATCTTCTTTCAATTTTATCTTACAAGGCATTTTTGAAGAAAAAAATTAATAGCTCACCTTATTAATACAAAGAAATGTTATGTTTACCAAATATGATATGCATATCAAAAAACCATTTCGTAAAATTACTTAAGCAAATCATACATCATACAAACTAACAATAATCCAATAGCAAATAATTCAATCCCAATTGATTCAAACCATTTAATTCAAATAGCTGACAAATAACTATTAATATTTGTTCTTGATATAATAAAAAAGCGTTTTTTAAATACAGTGAAATTCAGTTCACTTAAGCTTTTGGTCAATTCGTTTAATGGAAGGCAACGGTTATAACGAAAACGATGTGTCGCGGATTATACCGCTTATCCTCTCCTGATTCACACTGATTACATTTATCTACAGATTATTTTTACTTATAAATACTCTGTCGAAACACTTCCAAATGAGCATTACTTTATACGCATTTTGTTTTTAACCTTTCGAGTAGTTAACCAATTTTTAGGCTCAACATTTCTCTACTTCTCTTTTCTAATTGTAAATAGTAGGTCTTCTCTTTTATGGGTATTCGCGCGAACTCACAATAAATGTCTTAACGTGAATGCCTCCTCATCTTGGTATTGACGCTCTTCATCCCCTCTGAGCGAAACGATGGTAAAAACATTTAATCTGATTTATTAAGATTCTATGTTTGTTTAGTAGGTAGTTAACTTTTCTTAGTGAGTCTCAATTTTCAAAATTGCATCATATCGAAGTTTTACAACACTTTTTCATAAGATTAAGGCTTTGAGAACGATAACCTGTACCAAAGTGATGCCAATGATTTAAATAATGAAATAACTGATACAAATCCGAGCGATGATCAAAATATGGGTCTTTTTTTATTACAGAGTGATAGGCATCAAAAAATTCACGGCGAAAGCCACCAAACATTTTAGCGATGGCCAAGTCGAATTCAGAATGTCCATAAAACGAGGAAGGATCATAAATTACAGGTCCATCGTTAGTTTCGCCGGCATTTCCCGCCCATAAATCACCATGCAGAAGAGCGGGAATGATTGGCTTTTCATTTAAATCTTTGAAAAATCTTGGAATAACAAGCTGCAACTGGGACCAGAGTTCATTAAGCTCTCTATCAGTGTGAATTTCAAGCAGCGAATTGATTTTATCTTCTAAACGAACTCTCGAGAAGAACGAAATCCAATCTGACATCCATTCATTTTTCATTGGATACTTTCCGCAACAAGTAACATAATCAAAACCAAACTGAGAAACGTATGCTTGTTCTCTTCCTTTTCCGAGCCAATTTTCGTTTTTCATCTCTTGTTTACCGAGTTTCGCGTTATGAAAGTGAAGTGCGGCCAATTGATTGCCCAAAGTTCGCTGATGACTTGAGAGAGAGTGCAAATGCGCGATGTACTCCATAACGATAGCCGATTGCGAGCTGTTGCAATCAGTGTGTACGAAGTGAGGCTTCGGCACTCTGACCGTGTTTGTGGACAATAATGCGGACAAAGAATAAAATTCGCCGTCAAACATAACACGAGAAATCGAATCTTCGTTGAACTTGACGAACACCACAACGTTGTCGTCGCATTCGTAGACGTATCCGCTGCTGATGCAACCGCTACTCGAGCCTCGCTGCCGCTCAAATCGTTTTGTATTCAGTTTTTCCTTTATTTCATTTTCAAAATCCATTTTTCATCGTTTTTTACTCGTTTTTTACGAATTCGCTGTACTTTCGCGCACTATACGCGATTCGCATTGCTCTCTTTTCAGGGATTGAGTTTTAAGAACGATCGCCAAGTGTTTGAAAGCGAGTGAGCGAGTGCTCGCATCGATCGCATCAATCAAATATGCAGTGATAAAAGTCGAGATGAGTGAAAACACGCAGAGATCTTTGAAAAATCTTTGGAAAATAAAAAACCTCTCAAAATATATTTGTCAAAAGTTCTAAACATGATAATATTTACATCTCTGGATTTATTTTCTTGTTTGTGAATTTGTTTATTTGTTTGCTGTTTGTTTTAAGTATTTGAAATTTTTATACTAAAACACAGTTAGTCATTTACAAATTATAACATGTGTTACTTGCTCTAAAAACATGTTGCAAAATTTGTTTGTTTCCACATAGGAAGATAAATTTCGGTAATTAATTAGCGAAGCTATGTGATCCAAAGCTTTTATACATTTAATGTCGAGAAAAAATTTCAAAAATTAATTAAAGAAACTTAAAAATTAATTGGTTAATAGATTATTTGCTTAGGTTAATAAGTGCTTAATTACACACATTCACCTATCGGTTTTGACACGCATTTCATTGACATGCTTGATAAAGTAAAACGGCAAACAAAATTTAAATTCTAGACGCAACTCTTAAGTGAAAAGTACAAGCGAAAAGCGCACAATTACAAACTGTTTCTTTATCATCCTTTCTGTCCTTAGGTTTATGAGATGTTTACAAGCTTTAGGAGATTTTTGTGTGCTTAAATACAAGTAAACAAAGTGTTTAAAAATAAAAATCAAATATAGCAATAAGAAAAACTTATTTGTCGACTAAAGCGCGTGGACAATAATAAAGAACAGAAAAGAACTTTGAAGATTTTGCATTGACTAAGGCTTCAGTATATAGTGAATGAACCGAGTTTAGAATAAAAAACAAAATGAAGAACATTCTGATGGCAAAGAAAAGCTCGAAATAGAAAGCGAAATTGAATCTCAAGTTCAGATTTCTCTTTCTGCAGTTCTAAAGCTAAAACAATTTCTTTAATAGCAAAACATTGGTTCATTTATTGTCGATAAAACGCTCTTTCGGATAAACCAAAAGTTTAATCAAATCAATTTCGGATTTGTACTTGTTTCTGTTTTTTCTCAATGCTGATCACCCACTTCCAACTGCTGCAGCGAAAACAAGTGAAGCGATTGCTAAATCTAAACGAACAAAAGAGCGGACAAAAACATTTTTGAACGCAATGTCATCAAAGAGATCTCAAAAGCAACAATCTTCTAAAGCTTCTCAGCAAACAACTATTGAGAGTGCAACGGATTCGAGTTCATCAAACCAGTGCAAGCCAGCAGAGCTTCGAGATGAAGCAGCGTCTAAAGAAGCAAAGCAAAATTCGTCCAAACGTTTGCAATTACCTTCCAATTCAGTAAAGAATCAATCTGCGACAATGATGTCTGATTTGAAAGCACCTCAAAAGCATCAAAAGATTAATTCAGTCTCAAGCAAAGTGCCTGTCGATAGTTTGAGTAAAAGTATTGACATAGGGAGATTTCCCAAGCTGTTTGTGAGAGGATTGAATAAGACCAGAAATGATGACACAATTAAAGTGTCGAAGGAAACAATCAAATCATCGCAACAATCATATGAAAATGAGAGTAAAACAAACGCAAAGAGTGCAGAAACAGAAAGAGCTAAACGAAAAACAAGTGGCCAGTCAAAGGAGCAGCAATCAAAACGAAAAACAGATTCAGACAAACAAAAGTCGCCGAAAAGAAAGGCGAAGAAAGAAAGTGGCGAAAAAATCAAATGTAAAACAAAGTTGAAAACAGAGCCAAAGCAGGAGCTCGAAGAGTCTGAGACCATTAAGCGTCTTGTCGAAGGAAAAGAAAAAGACAAAAAACTTTTGAGACGATTGGAGGAAAATGCGAGTTTAAAATATGATCAAACCGAACAGTCAGAAGCCATTCGTATAACTGATTTGCTCGGAGACGATTTTCCTCTCGATGTTATTAGTGAAAATTCGGAAAGTAGCGAGAAAATATTTGATGAGCAACCGAACAAAGCTGCAGTGCCTGGAGAGACAAAAACTTTAGCAAAGAGAGAGAGTTTAACGAGTCCGATTGCATCAGCCTCAAATTTTATGTTCGCATCAGAGTCATCGAGTTTAGAATATATTACGAAAGAAATTCAAGCAGAAGAGAGAGCGAGCGAAGAAAGTGAAGAATACGAAGCTATTCAGAGAGAATTTTCGTTTAAGTCAATCGATTTATTTCCCAAGTCTAAAGAGCAGATAGAATCACTAAAAGCGATTCTAAAAACAAAGCCAAAATTAGGCCATAAAGTGGGGAAAACAATTGCTTCGAAATCGAAAGCAGCGAAAGCAAGTGCAAGCAAAGCAAAAGCAGCGTCGAGCACAACGAACAAAATCTCAACACAAACAAGAGTGAAAAGCAAATCGAGTGGTAAAGAAGCAAAGAAGTAGCGCTTCCGTTAATACGAGAATAAAAAATCGAAAATCTGCTTCTATTTTTAGCGATCATCTGCGAACTAAAACATTCAAACGCATTTGGTGTCAAGGCTTTTTATTCATAGCATTTTTCCATAAGCAGACATCTCTGAAGAATATCTACGAGCGAATGCAACAAAGTTTGAAATGCACTCAATTTAATTTGAAGCTAAACATTTCGATAAGAAAAACACGTTCGAAAGTGTTGCATTTTTTCACCACGTCAGAAACGCATTTAAATTTTTATATTTCACGCTTGTTTGAAAAATGTTTTCTACTTGAAAGTCTTTTTTTTCAAATATTTTTCTAATTCGATTCAATTCTATCTTCACAGCTTTCAAATTAAATTAGCTCGCGCAAAATTGTATCGAAACATTTGATGCGCAATATTGTCTCTTTTCGCAGGCTTTTCGCTCTAAATCATTATTATTTATTATTTTATGGCGTGCACATTAGCCACAACAACCTTCTTATCAGCAACACTCACACGCGTAAATCTTCGTACTTCGCCCTTTGCAGCAACCGCAAACGATGACCAATTTGGATAGCGCCAATGCGATAGCGTTACTTGTGAATACACTGCGCTCAATGCACATTTAAACGCCTTTAGCAAAACGCTCGCGGACACTAAAGTTCGATGTCACTCCGCTCTCCACTGGCTCGGTTGCCGGCTCGCTCATGGACGCCCGTACATTAACTCGTTGCCATCTCCGCGTGATGTTAAAGTTATTATTTTGTTTAGTCTCGCGTTAAACGCATTTTGTATTTGTGCATTTGTGTAAATAATCAAGTCTCCGCTGCACTGAATCGATCTTGTAACGCAAAGGCCAGAGCGCCACTATTCATCAAAATTTAAATTCTGTGAGTTTTGTAAAAAAATAATAAAAATGTAACAAGTTTAATAATAAAACTCAACCGCTTTATTGAAAATATTTTTTAAAATATTTGTGATTCTTTTTCTTTTTGAGAAGCGCTCATCTATCGCAAAGTAATTCCTAAATAGCCTAACACAAAATTTTGAAGACAACCTAAATCTTCAAAACATACTTTTTAGTGAATTTTTTAAATTTTTCAATAGCAAAAATCTTTTCAATCGCTAAAAATCAAAGAAATTATTATTTCTGTAAAATTTATTAATAATCACTAATTTTCTCTAATTAGACAAAACGTCTACTCTTCATTTAACTCATTAATAATGAGTAGCCAAAGTGGAACGGATGAAGTAAGCAACCAAACAAAAGGAAGAGAGAAAAATCTCATTCACTTCCCACAAGAAAGATTTATGAAAAAATTTTTAAGAGGCTGCTGATTGTTTCATTTATTTATTACTTTTGAAGATCGAAATGACTATGTGAGTGATATTTTTCTATTTATTAAAAGCAATTTAGCGATGAAAAATAACTTCCATAAGAAAAAATAAAAGGCGAATGCCAAGAACCTATGGCAATACTGCCTACGATGTAAGTAAAAATTTTTTAACAAATCGATAGATCATTTAGTTGTATATCAAAATCTTAATGAGGCCAACTTTGCAGGACCAAAGATTTGTATGTGACACAAAACACACACAAATAAATACGATTAAGAGACAATAATACAAATTAGTGTCCCTTATCAATTCTCAAGTGACAAATTTTGGCCTGTAGCTCAAGACGGCACGGTTTTTCGAAGTTATGCCTACTAACACTTTTGATTTAATCTTTGAGTTCTATCAAATGGCATAAGTCATTTGTACTAAAGCTCGTAGGCAACGCTTGGCATTCTCCTTTGTATTTTCATGCTGCGATGCTTAAAATCTGACGCTGACATTCTTTTGACATGTAAAATTTATAATTTAAAAAAAATTAGCGCGCTCAACAAATTCTTTCGCAAACTGTTTTCCAAATATTTTTTTGCCTCTTTTTTCAACGTTGTTCAGTTCTTTATGGCTGTTTTAGCATAGTTCTTAGCTATTATTGAACTTTTTGTGCTTAACTGTTTTGCGAAACTTCATAAATATAAAATCATGAGAAGTCATTGAAATCTTGCTGCAAATTTAATTATTAATTAATAGACTTGAGGTTAATTTTTGAAATAAATTCTCTGAACGCTGTGCTTATTAAATTAACTTTATGGTATCATATCATAAATATGTATAATAAAAATATGAAATGACATGAATAAGCAAAAAAAATTAATTAAAAACATTCCTAAATATTTGAGTCAAAATGCATCAAAATATTTTTCAGCTTGCATATAAATGAAGCAAACCAAAATCGAAAAATACTTTCGAAACATAGAAATCGGATAAGTAAACAAAAAATCATGAAAATTGCAAAAGTTGGAATTGGAGAAAAATTTAATTCACTTGAAAAATTTTCAAGATTTGATATTTCATGAGCTCTGAGAAAGCTTTTCTTACTTTAAATTTTAAAAGTGCCTCCAATCCGAGTCTCCAATGTATTTCGGTTTCAATGATTTGAAATTTCAATAAATTAAAGCCAATTCAAGTTTTTAAACTTTGATCTTAAGTATCTCATTTTATTTAAATATTTTATTCTCATATAAATAGAGTTAAGTTCAAAAACTCAGGATGACTAGAGTTTGGCGAAACTTATTCTAAACGAAAATATAATATTTTAAAATTGAAAATTAAGCTTGTATAAACGGATTAAAGTGCTTAAATGAGGCATTTTCCTTTGTGTTTTCATGCTGTGATGCTTAAAATCTGACGTTGACATTCTTGGATATGTAAATTTATAATTTAAAAAAAAATAGCGCGCTAAACAAATTCTCTCATAAAATGTCGACTTATTCAGAAAGCTAAGAATGTGAACACTTAAAATAAAGGCAAATATTTATGTTATAATAGTAACAAGCACTCAAACAATGGAAGAGTTTTAAATTTAAATGAAGGAACAGTTTATCTGCTTGCTTATGAGCAGGTTAAAAATTTCAAAAACTTAGTAGATAAAGGGAAGTTGCAGAGAAAAAAACTGAGGATTCTAAAATCATCAAAACAACACAATTTTAATTCATGTGAATTGTTTAATCATTTTAGTTAGCTTGAATATCAAAAATAAATCAAGTCCACAAATAGTTCTAAATTGAACTATTTTGGTCTGAAACACGTTATAGAAACCAGAATTTTTTTTCCATTTAAGCTTTTGTTTAGAATTTTAAAATCTTTCGTTTGGTTCCGAATTCATCGGTATACCCAAATTACAAGTCAGTGTCGTAAACAATGTTTAGAAGCATATCATTTTCGTGAGCTTTTGTCAGATTTTTGTCAAAATATTGTGATATGCAAAGTCTCGCATAAGTTCTAAAGTAACCTATTTTGGGCTATAACTCGTTTCAATTACGATAGATTTTTTGGTGCCAGAGACTGTTATTCAGTATCTATTAAGCTTCATTTTGAGCCTGGTTTTATCTTTATACACGATGTATCCACAGTCGATAGACTGGCCATCCTCGTTTTTGCGATAAACAAATATTGTGAGTGTTAACAAATGGTGTGAATTTCTAGTAAAGATCATTTAAAATCCGTTTTAAATCATAAAAAGTTAGCTTAACATGACAAAAATTGGGATTGAATTGCTTTAAATCTGAATAATTGTTTGGATTACTTCACTATTTTTTAGTTATGTTTTAATTATTGAAAACAATCAATAGTCAAAAATGAAATATAAGCTTGAACTTTTCATATTTTAGTAAAAAGCGTTTTATTTAATTTTAAAAATTAATGGTAATTGATTGATCTTATGACATTTTTAAGTTTTCAAAAGTAATTTATTTTAAAGTTTGAGAAACTTGATTGTGGCGCACTTTTATAGAAACTCTGACTTGACTCGAAGATTGATAACAATTTTTTCGAATTTTTCGCAATTATTCCTATGACAGAAATTAGGAGAGTGAATATCTTTTTCTTAAAAATAAAGCAAATTTATTTCGAGAAAGTGAGCAGAAAACTAAATCGAACTGAATAATTAAACGAAGCAAGAATTTAGTTTTTGCTCGTTCGAAATAGCGAGCTTGAGGACGAAAGCTTCATCTTTGAATATGAGTTCGTTGAATTCATATCGAGCGAAAAAAATAAAAAGTAAAATTTGTTTCGCTACTCTTCTGCCTCAGCAATTTCGGTGTCTGCTCTTCACGTTAAGCTGTTATTGCGTTTTATAAAGTATAATATCCGAAAGGATATTTTGCTTCTCAACTTTAATATACTTAAGAGGCAGCAATAAATTTTACTGACTTAAAATTCATAAAAAAGCGGCTTTCTTGCTTATTTATTCGATTTAAACTCTCGAATGTGTAGGTATAAAATATTGTAAGCTTATGATCAAAATAGCAATGACTTCGCGTACAATGCCCGTCAAAAAACGAGCATCTTTTATGTCGAGAGACACTTGAGAAAAGCATTTGTATTTTGGCTTCCATTGTTTACAGTTTAACATCAGTAATATGCTTAAATGAATGCGTTCACCATACATTTATGTTAGTATTCAAATTCACTTACAACAATGTTGCATTCATGAATGCATTCATGAATACACTCGTGGCCACATTATTATGCTACCTTTATCACTTTGAAACTTGAATTTTCAATGAAAATTCCGAATAAGTTGTAATTCATTCGTGATTATTTTAAAATGTTTACTAGAAAGCGAAAATTGACTTCACTTTCTCAAGAAATATTATTCAATGAATTCAGATGAAGAGAGAATAAAGATTGCAGCATAAAAATGAGTTTTGACTTCTCTTTTAGGTCAAAATCTATTTTTTTTGTCCCTTGCTCAATTTTCAAAAAATTTTTCTGGAGCCAGGCAGAAAATTTTTATCCACTTTTACGCTTGAATTAATTAGTTAATCACAGTCAATGTTTGAATAATTGTAAAGTAGAAATATGACGAAGTTGGACATTTGTGTGTATCGAGCTTGTTGAGACGAATTGGAAAGTAAAGTAGGTAATTTAAAACGTTTTGTGCAATTTTATATCAATTGCAGAAAAGACCACAAATTACAAACTATTATAATTTGATTAAAAAATTAATCATTGGGTAAATTTCAAAATTTGATGATAAAATTGAATATGAATTTAAAACACTAGTGCTTCCAACTTCGACACTTTTAAAGCTCTTAAACTTTTTACTTTAAACTTGTTTTATTTTTAACAACAGTAGGCGAAAAAGATTATTAAATTTTATTTAAAGAAGCTATAGACATTGACAGCGATTTTATATTGTTTACAAATTGAAATAAGAAGAATTTTATGATAATTTCAATTTAGATAAATTTTAAATTGAAGTGAAATTTTACTGCAATATAACCACAGGGCATTTCAAAAGAAAGTGATTCATTTTATAATGGATTATAAAAAGAAAACGAAGCGATTTAATAAGATTTTTCTTTTAATGAAATGTTTTTTCAATTCTTTTGTAGAGATGATGAGACAAGCAGTTAAGTTAATATTAAATTTTTTTGCCAATTATTTAGAATTTAGAATTTTTCTGTTGTGACAGTGCGAAAGTGGTTAGGAAGGTTTGAAACAGTTTGAATTATTCAAATGAAACAATTTCGATAAAAAGCTTATATTTTATGCAAATTTTAAAATTTGATTTATTTTTTAAATTTTTTTTAAACATTCGCTCCAATTCAATGTTTATGCAAAGAAGTGAGCTATATATGCAAATTACACTCTACACAAGACTCAAATTTCTAGAATTTTAAGTTGAAAACATGCACAGGAAAAATTGGAAACCAATAATTTCGAAAATATTTTGAAAATGTGTAATTTTAAGTAAATGCGCGTCTGAAATTTTAGCCGAAAAATTTAAAATAACTTTTTCAATTCATTGCTGAAAGTCTAACAAAAGAACTGCTTTTCGTATCCGCTCCTGATTTCAATGAAACGTGGTATGCAGATAGAACTTCATGAGTTTACCCCATCGTAGGTGCGAATTTTGCGCGTGAAGCAAGTCATTCGCATGCAAACTTTACATTAAGTCTACGGCGAAAAATTTTGTTTTTTCGATTGCGGCCTTAAATCTCAACCGATTTTCAAATTTTTTAAATGTTAAGTGTTTCATGAGATAGCAGTTGAATAGTAAACAAACCGTGCGAAAATCGGTTGAGATTTAAGCCCGCAATGAAAAACAATTTTTCGATAGACTTAATGCTAAAGTTTGCATGCGAATAACTTGCTTCACAAAATTCGCACCTATGAAGGGGTAATTCTTAATATACTAATGAAGTTCTATCTGCATACTAAGTTTCTTTATAAGCATTCTTTTAAGCTACGCGAAATAATTATTTTAAGCTCTCTTTATAGCTATGCAAGTTCATAAATAAATTTATGAACTGTATGAAAAATTTTTTGCAATTAAGCGCTAAAATTAATATCAGTTTCGAGTACTCTGATTAAACACAAGCAAACTTTCAAATGAAATAAGATGCGATAAAAATCGATTCTTCGATTCACCATCATCGCAAATATTTTTGAATTTATTTCAAACGTTTGCGAATGAACCAAGTGAATGTAATTTTTCTATTTATGATGCAAAATTTACTTTATATAAAAGAATTTTGGCTCTTTGAAATGGCTTTTCAATTTTTAGATAATATTTCTATAACTTCACCATTAAAATTCCTTTGCAAACATGGCCAATGATCAATTGATCATCATAGAATATTTTTGGCGAAAGATTACACAAAAATTACGATGAGAATCTCAAGTGAAAAATAATTTAAATTTTAATTTATGCTCGCTTTACAATGTGATACAAATTTTAATTAATTATGAGAGGAATTTGTGCGTATGCGAAATGAAAGTAAACTAGCAAATCTTGTTATTTGAAATGCATTTCAGAAAAATAAAAAAGTAAATGAAAGCAATCTAATGCATGAAATATTCAAACTAACAAACTAGCTAAGCCTTTTGACTTTGTACACTGTAAAAGTGACAACATAACAAAGTGTGAAAGGCGATTAAGTGAAGGAAGAACAAGAATTATCGCTTCTTTGCTAAGACTTTTTTTTGTCGAATTGATGACGAAGAAGAAACAAAATCGAGGATCGAGGCTCAATACAAATAAAAGTTCAAAGACATTCGCTGAGTATATCATCAAGCTAAATTACTTTGTATCTTAAGTATATTGATCTTTGTAAATCTGTAGTTGACCGATTGCGATCTTATCTTTGACGTGGTTAATTCAAAGCTAGAGATAAAAATTAATGATATTGGCTCATTCACTTAATAAAATGCAATTTATTCAGCTATTCAGAATGGAATTTCAGCTCGTCTAATGTATGAGCTCGATTAATACTCTTCATTCTTTTGCAAATTATTGCTAACAAGATTAATACCATTTAACTCTTTTCTCTTGTATGTGAAAAATGAAATTTTAACTCTGTAAACAATTTGATCAGAGTAAAATTTAAATTTTTGTTTAAAAATGTTCTTGTGGATATAAGTTCAATGAACTTGTTGATGGTAAAGAAAAGTCTGAAAGGCGACTGAAATAAGAAATTGAATGATACATTTTGCTATTTCGAATGATTTCATATCAATTCAAAGTGAAAAGCAACACTTCTTTGAAATTACTTAGTCAACTTCTAGGAATATTATTGATTGTCTAGAAAAGGCGAACTCAAGCATTTCTTTTGAGACTAGAAAGAGCAGCGCATTCAGACGCACTGAGCAGAGTTCGATAACTCTTGCGCTATTGATTAACAAGAGCCTTTGTAAGATTTTGTTTTTTAGTAATAAAATGTCAGAATGTGCTTCATTTAGAGAATATCATCTTCAAATTCTTGCGTCAATTTTCATCTTTTTCATAATATTTTCAATGAGGGTTTATGAGATTAAAAAGTTGCTTAGATACAAAAATGTGGCGATAATAACTTTTGATGCTCTTTAGTCTTTTAAATTTAAATTTAAAATTTTTCATTTATTTTGAGTGATTGATTAGTCCATTTAAAAGTTCATTATTTGCTTTCAAACTCGTTAAAAGACAAAATTTAATCTTTGAAGTACTTTTTTTGTTTATTTTAGCTTTGAATTTATTAAATTGAATTTTAATCCGAAACTCAAGAAAAATTGTATTTCGTTTTGTCCTTTTGCTTTTGCAGTTGAATAGAAAATAAGCTTTGCATTAACTTGCTTCAAATCTCAACTTTCATTTCTCTTGGCTTAGAAATTAAATTTTCAAATGAACAAATACAAAAGCAAAATGAAAATTTGATAAAATTTCAATGCATTGGAATTTAAGTTAACAATTGAGGTCTTAGAGGATATTTCAGAGATTTGTAATTCTACGCTACAGGTTGAGAAAAATAAAAAATTCAATTCGCAGAAATGGCAATGCGAAATGTGAAGTTTGATATAGATGCGTTATCGATTTAATTTATGGAAAAAATTTGTAAATTAAGTTAATTTTGTAAAAATGAAAAATTGAATTTATTTATTTCAAAAGAGCTTATCTAACAATGTAATGCATTGTAAAGCATGATATGCCTTTATGACATTCAATTTCTGCATTGATTAAGATTTTAAATTGAAAAGCAGTGCATTGAATTTTGTTTGAATAAGAATTTGGATGTCTTACAAAAAAACTCGAAAAAAGACGCCCTCGGCATTTTTTGCTTTTGGAGAACTCATGACCTGAGAGTTTCGGCAGTGAAAGATTTTTTTAATCAATTGAATTTTCTCTTTTAAATTGAAATACCAAAATTATTCATAATCGCGCAAAAATATTTTAGATTTTTTTTTCTAAATTTTAAAACTTTTGCAGTAAATTTCTTAAACTTTCAGTGCTTTCGATAATTGCGTTTTTGAATTGTTATTAGGTCAGATGAATCAATCCGGATAAGATCTAGTTTTTCCAGATTGATCGGTGTAAAGTAAAACTTTACCGAAATTATCACGACTCGATATTTTGAATCGAATAGTCAAGAAAAAATCAAAATTTTAAAAATTAATTTCAATTATCTTACCTTATTTTAAAAAATTGTCGCGTCCGAGAGTTTGAACGCAGAGTCTGAGACTTGAAAACAAAAAGTGAACGACGAGAAAGTGGTTAATGAAAAATTCGATTTAATAAATGAACTCAAAATGAATGCTTTGAGTTTCGCGTACAAAACAAGTAAAGAGCAATCAAATACGCGCTTAAACATCGTCTAAAATAAGTCATTTTGAAACAAAGTTTTCAATTGAATAGATAGATTAAGAAACGATTTATTGAAAAATGTAAATATAAGATACATCCTTATAAATATATTGATTTGAACACTATAAAACTGAAGAGTGAATAAGGATAAAAATAATTTCACTTTCACTTTAGGGGGTCTTTCAAAATAAGCGCAACACACTTTTTATTTGATTTGTCTTGAACTACAATCACTTTGGTTTATCTTTAAATTACATTTATATTGGTAACACTTAACAAACAATATCTTTGATTTGTGACCCAACACACACAATTAAGTTTTTAAATTATATCTCAAATTCATTAATCAAAGATTTTCATTTTTCAGATGAAATGTTTTATTGACCGACTCTGTTCAGCTTTCTAATCTCTATGCCTGATATTTGTGCAATTTATCTTTAATGCTTTCCCAAAGTCTAAGGGATTAATGTCAGAGCTATAAGACGTGATTTCTCATTCTTGAAGTTATTATATGCAGCAACTCATAATCAAAGATTAATAAGAGTTAATTTCACTTTTAGCGAATCTCGTAAAGGATTTCTGGCAAAATACTCTTTTAATACAATTGAAAATATTGAGATAAGAATGTTTTCTTTCACGATTTAACAAATTAGCTCCGCATGTAAGAGAACATTTTTTTATCAAGAAAATTTTTAAATCATTGTAAAAGATATTTTCAACCATTTGATCGCACTTGACTTATTCGGATGCAGCGTGTCATGTAATCCTTGCTTTATGCTAAATTAATAAATACAAATACAATAAGCGGAACAAATAATTCCTTCTACTGTTAATCTGATTGAATCTGAAGCAATAATTTGGTTTTGTTCCTGATCTTTCATAGAATCATAAAATGTTTAAATGCGATGAGACTGTCTTCGATCTTATCCAAATCAAAAATCTTCAATGCAATGTTTTTATATCAAAACAAGAAGAAAAAGTTCGTTCAAAGCTCTAAAATAAGAGTTTCATGTAGTATTTTGATAAAAAGATACTCAAATCTATGTTATAATTTGAAATTTTTATTTAAAGTAAAAACAATATTTTACTCTGAGTAAAATAAAAAATAGATTCAAAAAAGAATAATTTTCAATAGCATAAAGCCTTTAATGTTGCATAGAAATGCATTTAGAGCAGAGAGATTGTAAAATTCGTAGCGAAAATGTCATGAGACATCAAAAGAATACAATTTTGACAGAAAATAAAATGTTACTTTGAAAATGTCTTTGATTTTCAACAATTTTTCATATTTTTTGTGATTTTATTCAAGAGAATAAGAGCATAAAAATTTATTCAAAGAATTTCAAAAATTTTCTTTCATACATCAAACTGATGATTTCTATTTAAAATTCAAGTATCTTCTGAAAACAATGAAAGTAAAAGGTGCTTTGCTTTGTATTTATTAATAAGCTTTTGATTTTACGCTTAGTTAGAAGATTCAAAGTGATATGCTTATAATAAGAGCAAATATTGAGCGAAGTTTTAATTGAATAAAGCTTCAATTCATCTTAAAAACAATGCAAAATCTGAAATTCATCAAGAATGAGTTGAGAAAGTTTTCTTTAAGAAAACCTTATGTGAAACAATTATATTCGTTGAAAGTTGGTTGAATTTTGCAATGATCATCTTCATTGTTATTCAAATGGCTTTAAACTTTTAAAAGCTGCAATTTAAGTTCACTTTTAAAGACTATTTTAAGAAATGTCACTTTAAATCAAGTTCTCGAGCGTAGTGACATTTATTTGAATTGAAAAACTCTATTTTCTGTCAATTATTGCGAAAAGAACTTTCAGTTTTCGAGGCTAAACTTTATATTTATGCGAAATGATGTGCTCCAGCGAAATGCGTAATGGCATGAAAGCGCAATAATCGTAATGCATCGCTTAAAAGCGATGCGCCTGATAATACGGCCTGCTAGTCGTACCTTTTTAGAGGCAATTTTGCTTGATATGCTCAAATTGAGCGACCTTTTCTAAATGACGTTCGTGTAAATTTCTCTGCACAATTTGTTTGCAAGCGAAATTACAACTTTGTTATCTTTCGAACTCTGCGAACAATTTCACTCTTCTATGTTCTCAATTTAATTGTCTCTCGCTAGAAATGTTTCAAAATTAATTGCTTACATTGAGCACTCAGTTGTTACACACTGCTTTGCATAATATTTCTCGCATTTTTGTTTAAAATTTTAACGAGATACGCGGAGTGCAATTAAATTTAATGAGCAAAGCTTGTTTTGTTTGTAACTTAACAAAACATCAAATTTTAATTTAAAATTTATTATCCGCTATGATGCGCTAATGCTTTATGTATATTTGTATAACAGATTTATTTAATTTATTTGATTTTTGTCTTTTTTTACGTCCCTTTTACTAATGCAACTGATGATTAAAATTTTCTCTCGGACAAGTATATTGAAGTCATATTGTGCGTATGATTGATATGCTCGATTGAAGCCTCAAAATGAGACTTCGAAATGCTGTGATGATCGCCTCAAAAATGTTCCTCGCTAGTACCTCTTTATTTGGAATGCAAAGCTTTATATCGTTGAATGTTTAAGCTAATTTAAAAAATTAACTTATCCCAAGGTGTTGATGCAAAATGAAAAATTGAAATGATAAAGTAAATCTTTTAAGAGAATTATCTGCAAAACTTCAAACAACATCTCGAATTCGCCTGTTTTTAAATTTGAATAATCCTTTATAATTTACTTTTATTTGGTCTAGACAAAAGTAATCTAAATTGAGTAAACAATCACTGCCTCATATAGCAGAAAAGAGTAAAATAAAATCCCGGGAATAGCGCTTTTCTTAATCGTCTACAAACAATCAAATTATTCAAATACTGAAACAAACATGAAAAAAGTTTTAGTTTCTGCATAAGTTTGTGCATCGTTCGCAGTTTTTTATCGTCTTGCTTCTCAAAGCTTCATATAAGTCGAATATTTCGATATCAATAAATGCAAATAAAGCAAATACAAAAGTAAGCGTTGAGTTTTCAAATTTTTCTCTTAGATTTTCGAATAAAATTTTCGCATTTGCGCTTGTTTATTTTATGTCAACTCCATACGTTTTGAAAAACACAAATTCAACTGCAAGATTGAAGAGAGAAATTTTTGTTTTTTTGAAGCACTCGAAAATAATTATTGAATAATGTTTTTGCCTTAGTCGAAAATGATCAAATTATCGCGACCGTGACACTATTCCGGGTAGGACAGCTGCGCGTCAGCGAAATGCTGATACGACGCTTGGGCAGTTCGCATTATTGGTTTGAGACAAACAAAGTTATTTTTTCAAAAAAATTAATTAATTTCTCTCTCTTTTTTCTATTTATTTACGGTGCGAAGGTGTGTGGCAAAATGTTGGTGAGAGGAAACGAAGCTTATCTTTGATTAAATAAATTTTCGCTAATAATATGAAAGAAAATTAGAATTACAAATAAAAGTAGCTTGAAACAACATTATGAGACTTATGTCATTATCTCATTATATCATCTGACCTGCTCTCGATCTCTCTCTTACTTAAAATAAGAGTCAATAAATTTTATTTTTATTTATATTCAAACCCTCGCTGTCAAAAAATGTTTTATAGCTTTATAGCTTGGAGGTTTGATTAATTTAATATTCACTATTGAATACCTTCATGTTTTGAAATTAAATGCCATGTAAACATGTTTTTTCACTCATTCGTGAACACGACGATAATTAAAAAATGAGCCTTTTGTCGAAAACTAGAACTTTATGAGAAATTAATTTTTTTAATTAACTTTAAAAGCTGTAATCAGCTGAACATCAATACTGAAAGCTAAAGGTAGACAAGAGAAAATATTTAAATCACAGTTTTTTAAAACCGAATGCTTTCTCAAACTAAATCTGAGACGTTGATGCAATTGCCAGCGGATAATTTGTCCAAATGAGCAGACAAACATTTTTCGGACAGTGACTTCTATCTAAAATCGGAAAAGTGCCTCGCTCACCACATTTGACTGTTGGCAACTGACCCAATCGCTTGCATTAATCAAGAGAATAAATTTTATTGCTTTCAATAACTCATTTGTTTTTCAACTAATTTTCATGGGGATTCGACAAAAAATATTTTGAAAACATAACCAACAAAGATGGCTATGTGAACCAATTTTGATCAAAATTAGAGCACTCATTAAAAATTTATTTACTGAAAACTTTCGGAATATTTTCCAATCATTATTATCGCAATACTTATACGTACTATAGTGATCATAAAAAAGGACATTTTACTCTTACTAAAAGCATACTTCATTGCTTTGCAAAAAGTCATAATTAATATTAAAATGCGTATTTACATTAATAGCAGCGATGACGTTTTTGCAAT
>NCKU01000452.1:0-41693 GCA_003675995.1 Dinothrombium tinctorium | reverse complement strand
TAAGAATATTTTTTAAAGATCTAGCAATTTTTCAACTTAGCGGAAAAATAAACCGCAAAAAACAGCTTTGGGAATTTAGTGATGAAAGAGAACATATCAAAAATTCTTTTTATATTCAGAAAATCGGCATATGATCTACAAATTCTTTCAGCATCTTAGAGGCGCAATTTCCTTTACAGACACCGTATCTGCTAATGCGTATTTCAACATGTTATAACAATTTCTTAAAAATATCCACCATCTTGAAAGATTTTCAATTAATTTGTCCACCTATCAATAGATTTTAATGTATGAATGGTTTCAAATAAAAAATTCTTGTGATATAATAATTTGAAAAGGACTTCATAATAATTTAACACCCGTAATGCGGTTTTAGCCCTACCGATTTTTTACCTTTGTTAAGTGACCAAAAATTTAATTGAACTTGGGTAGAATGAAACAAATGAAGATTAAAAAGCTACCATTTTTTCTTCTATCAACGATATTTCAACAGAAAACTGGTTAATGTGCGAAAAAGTATGTTTTCGCGGATGATTCGCGGCAGAATGGTGCAGGTCAAATAGAAAAAAAACTAGTGTCAAAGTGTTTCGTGAAAATTATTCCAATCATTTGAAGCAATATTAACATTGTGAGATTTCAAATATCTTTGTTATTTAGTGAAACATGGGTTGCTTTTTATTTCACACGCCCAGTATAACCCACTCTTCTCAAAGAATGTTTAAAATTCACATTTTAAACATTTTTAAAATAAAATCAGTTTCGATTTTTAAAGTTTAAAATTTTTCAAAAATTGATAAAGAAAACTTCAAGAAAAATTCAAATCGATTCCCAAACTAAAAATAGACAAATTAAAGAATTCAGCTTATGAAATCATAAAGAAAGAGAAGTTTTGTTTCAAAATGATTTGGATATCTATGAGTGATTTTTTATTTTCGTTTTAAAAATCAATTTTGAATACTTTCGATATCTAGAAATAAAATGACAAAATATGCTTAAATAACATTAAAACATTTTACTGACTTAAAATTGAAAATTTTCAAGATTTACAATCAAAAAATAATTTGAGCATTATTGATGCAATCATAACATTGGTTAATGCTTTTGATTTATGTTCATTTTTTTAAAAAGTTATTTTAAATATCATTTTCATTAATAATTTTTCTTTTCGTTTACGATTTTCATTAAATTTTCAATCTTTTTAAAAGCATATTTTGTCAAATTGTTTTTAGATTTAACAAAATTAAAAGCACAAATAGTCATTCATATCAATTTAAAATCAAAATTCTCTTTCTTTATGGTTTCAAAAGCTGAATTTGTTTTCTATTTGTCTATTTTATTATTTTAGTATTTTTGTAGTTATCGGTTCGCATTTTTATTTTGTTTATTAAATTCTTGTAAAAAATTTTGTGAAACTATTGGTGAAACAGACTTTGCGTTGAAAATTTTCAGAATTCTCGATCAATCGCTCTTTAAAGGCATTTGTTATGGATTGAAACTTTGGTCTCCCATATTCTCATTTTATGTTTGTGTCACTACAAAAAAGTTAACTTTTTCTTTCTTTCGATTTGCTATTACCAAGAATCGGCAAAAAACTTTCTTTTACTACATCGCGAAAAGAAAGAAAAAAATTCAGCTTCATTTACGTAGCGAGAAACAAACGAAAAAAGTGGCTTTACTCACTCTAATTTGATTCAGAGCAAAATTCAGCTTCACTTGCTTTTTTATTTTGCTCATTTCGTAAAAAGGTTTTTTTATTTACTGATAGCTCAGTATAAATTATATTTAAATATTAAATTTGATGTTAACACGAAACATTCTTTTTCATCACTGTTTTTTTTCGCGAAATTTTATTTTCCTATTTAAAAAGAATGTAAACTTGAACCGCAAATTTCACAATTTTTTTTTACACAGTAAATTCAAAATTATAAATACAAACTACCGAGCTGTGATCGATTTTGTTGCTGCTTTTTGGTTAACATTAGATTTTATTTAAATTTGAGTCAAAATTTTGATATATTAAATGATGCATTTAATCGAATATTTAATAAAATTTTATCTCCCTACATTATCCAATTATAAATTGAAATTATAACTTTATTTCGAAAAAAGTTATATTTCATAGATAAAATGAATATTTGTCCCATATTTGCAATGCATAATAAAACATCGGACCATTTCAAGCATGTGAATTTAAATTATTCAAACGTCTTTCATTTAAATTTCTGCAGATTTATCTAAACGATAATAAAATTCAAATCAATAATATACGAAGCGCATATGAAAAGCAATTTCATTTGTGAATTTTTTAAATCATATTTTTGAATGATCTCTTCAAATTTTTGAAATACAAGAGTTTTTTTAACATTTTTCATTCTTTCTCTGACAGTCGAACAAAATTCAATCTCTCACTTTCCTCTTCATATATTGTGCTCTCTAAAAGTTTTACACTCAATTTAATTTCGAATATGTTCAAAATACTTTAATGACATTACTCTTTGCTGTCAAGAAATTAGTTCATCGTTTAATTGAGTTTTTCGCTGGAGTCAAAAAAATTTGAATCCCTTTTCTTGCTGAATTTTATCCTAAACAGATCAAGCAGAAGTAATCGAAAGAACTCAATTTACTAAGGAACATCAAACTGCAAAACTCATTAAGACAAACGCATGAATTTAATCTTTTTTAATGATTAGTGCATAAATTAGAAGATTAGAGAGTTTGAGTCGCTCTTAGCAACGATTAATTAAGTGTGAAAATGCCAATTTCGATCCCAAAATGTCACTAATTAAAATCGAATCAACCGCTTTTACCGTTGTATTCGGCTTTACAAGTTTATTTCTTTTTCTTTCGTCTCTGGTTACTTAAAAGACATCGAATGTCCACCGATCACTGCGTTCGACGCAAATCGAGTTATGGAAGTCGAAGGAAATCGTATGCATCAGCGAGCGAAGTTCTCTTGCGTCGAAGGCTACTTTTTGGAAGGCTTCGATGACATCGTTTGTACACCGAGTGGCTACTGGTCGCATGATCCTCCACCTTGCAAAGGTGTGAACTAATTGTTAAATCAAACAATGATTAATTTAAAATATTTTCACACTTCATTTAGCTATAAAATGTCCAATTATAAAGACAGACGATCCCTATTTAAGAATAACTCATTATAATCGGACCTATGGCTCGCGTGTATTTTTCTCGTGTCCAAACGGTTACAAATTAAATGGAGTTTCATTTGCCACTTGCTTGAAAAATAATTCTTGGGACGAAACTGTACCTTTCTGTGAAGGTTTGTTATTTTATTTTAATTATTTATCCAAAAAGTTTAATCACACGCATAGACTCATTTGCGTGTCATCTCTTCACTTCCGCTATTGATGCAATAATATTACAAAGTACAATTGAATTTATTTATTATTTCAAAAGCGTTTATCTAACATTGTATTGTTTAGCACGATACATCCTTTTGAAATAAATTTATTCAATTGTAAATTTGATTATCAGTTCATGCTTTTTAATCATATTTGTTATGAATTTTTTCTTTTTTTTTTTGAGTTTGTCGAAAACCAAGATTCAACCAATAATTTTTCATTAATTGGTGAATAAATGAATTATTATTATTACAATGAAAAAAAGCTTTATTTTTAATTACATACTATTAGTTATTTTAAAGTGAAGCACTTTTCCAGCGAATGTACTCCCGATTCAAAATAAAATGTTTCGATTATCGAAAGTGAGCTTAACTGCAAAGCAACTTTTACGAGACGCTCAATTATTGGTGATGCTTTGCAGTTGAGCTTACTTTTCGATAATCGAAACATTTTATTTTGAAACKGTAGTACAAAACGAAATAAAATGAGAATAGTTTTTAATTAATCATTGGCTATTGCAATCAAGAGTAATCAATGCAACGTCATGTAACACAAATAATTAATTTCAAGTCATTTTACTCGTAATACTCGCAAAAGTACGAATTACATTTGCTTTTTATTATTAAATTATTTACGCCGAGTGAGAAGTATCGTTCAAATGTCCAGTTGAGTTATGCATTACCTTGAGTGACAAGCAAATTTGTATTCAATTACCAAACCAAACAATTTTTGATTAAATTACAAACGGAATTTGTTACAAAGTTTTATAAGTCTCATAATAATCAAAGATGGATCGATTTCGATTTTTATAGAGTTTGAATTTAATTTCTAGAAATCATTTGTCCACCTCCACTGCCCCCCATAAATGGTCGTGTGCTGGACAGTGGCCGTTTTCGCACTGGTGATTATGTACAATACTTTTGTAATATTGGCTACACTCTAGTTGGCGAAGGATTGTCTATTTGCCAAGAGAATGGTAACTGGTCGAAACCAGCTCCAACATGTACGAACTAACAACATTATTGCTCGTAATCTTTCATTCAAACTATTTAAAATCTATTTTTTTCATTAGGCAAAGCGACGTGCGAATTTCCAGGCGAACCAGCTAATGGCTATTTGACTCCGACTCAATTTAATTATAATATCGGCGATGTAATATCGATCTTTTGCAAGGCCAACTATCGTCTACACGGCTCTTCATATCTTAAATGTAATGAAAATGGTCATTGGTCAGCGGCTCTTCCCTATTGTCGTCAAGACACAATAAACCATTACAATAGTGAAAAGTATTTAAACAAAAAATATTAACTAAAATATAAAATCTCTATACATTCATTGTGTCACGATTTTCATTTATCATAAATTAAAAACATTCAACGTTTTCAAAGTTTCAACTAACTCGCCATTTTCCAATTTCTCGCTTTTCGTGTGAAATCAAAAAGGTAAACATGATTAATTAGAAAAGGTTGCAAGCTTATTAGTAAGCTTATTTAGTAAGAATTTTCACTCCAAATATTCTTAGGCAATATTAAGACGGTAAAAAACGAAAAACTTCATCTTTTTCTATTTCTCTGAATGCTTTCTATGCAAATAATCAGTGATTCAATGCTCTTGCATAAATATTGCCTTACATGCTTGTAATAAATTTTATTCGCTTTCATATTCAGTTTCATCTTTATATAAAACAAGAATAGGAATAAAAAACTGTAATTTCATTACGACTTCAATTGCTTAAACAGCTCATTTTCGTAATATTTTCGGTTATGAAATTTTCATGCAACATTGCTTAAACGTCCAGCATCGCAGAAGTTGTACCTTCTAGTAGATTTGCAATCGCATATGTGCGTGATTGAGTATTTTTCGTACTTGCAGTAAATTAAATCTGTCATTAAACTCAAAAAAGTGAATGAGCATAACTTGATTTGTGAGATGTTGCGCCATTCTTCAATAATTTAATGCGTTCTTATGATCCTCGAAAGTTGCATCCTTTCAGTTTAAAGACAGAAATATCCTCTGAAGAAGCAATCGTAATATTCATTTCTAAGTGTTGTAAGTGCAGCAAGCTTTTAACAAAAAATCACTTTGTTTTAAATGAATTATTCAATTTTTTAATGCTTTCTTTTAACAAAAATATAGGAACAAACTCTCGAGTTTAAAAGCTTTAAAACGAATCAAGATTAATACTTATACACCATAATACATTTCTTTCAGTGTAATAGAAAAAATCAATTTTTATCGATCGCCATAATGTCTGTTGAAAAAAGCTGCATACTGCATATATTGCTCATGTTATTTTTAAAACATAATCATTTGACATAAACGTGAAGGTAGAGGTTAATTTTTAACATATTAAAATTTTCGCTTCAAATTTCAAACTTTTTTTGCGTTTCGAAAGTAAAGAGAGTGAAGAAAGTGTTTTCAAAGAAGAAGAAAAAATTTCTTTTCCCTTCTATCGCTTAAAAATGATGCTTCGTGCGAACATATGACGAGGAATCTTCTTTACAAAGTTTTGTGCTAAAATTTATGTTTATATTACCTGTTTGTCTAAATTTATTTGAACAACTGAAACTACATTAAGTCTATGGGCTGCTTTATTGTGCGAAGACGATTTGTGGAAAACTGCTTTCAATGATGATAATTATGAATTATGTCTGCGTTGCTTCTAAAAATGAGCATCAAATAAAAAATGATTGACGAAAATTAAATCAAAGCTATATGATCATCAAAACACAAATGTAATTGCATTTTTCAACAAATTCGCTCTAAATTACATTCGACCTTTTCGATTGTTTTAGAAAAGCTGTGCGCGAATGAGTAATTGAGCGAAAACACAGCGAATAAATATAAACGAACCGAAATTGTGAATAAACTTTTTTAACTGTTTGATAGATTTTGAACTAGAGCTGCGTAAAATGTAAAAAGAAAAATTGAAAAATTTCATTTTTTGAGAATTTTGCGATCCATTTTACTAATTCCTCAGCGATTCTGGGCTATCAGCTAGCTTCAAGCCGGCGAATCGTGTTGACAGAACGGCATCGAAGCAAGAAAGTGGTATTAGTTTCAAAAATAAGACTCAAATGAAAAGGAAATATAATCTTTATCCGATTACTGCAAAATTGACAATGCTTTTATGCACTTTTCGATATGAAATATGCTTTTATTAAATTTGCGAACATATAGGAAAAAACTATACTACTAACTTATAGTAGAACCTTAGTACGTAACTTACTTTACTCTAAAACTATAAACTTTACTATCATAGTTGTGCTTTATATTCAGACGCATCAAATTGAATTTTTAAAGTTACTCTTCTGCTTTTGAGTATATTTTTTCTCATTTACATTAAAGTGGAGGGACACTTTTTAGCCTGACTAATGTCACGTATCTTAAATGTTATGTTAAAAGCTTACCTTGAGAGTTTCAAATTAAGAAGAAAAAACGTTTGTGAACAAGGATAGAGTAATTTTTAATTTAGTCATTTGAATTTTAAATTTAAGAATGTAGTTGCTATTCTTGTGAATGATTACTAAATGTGAATGATGACATTAAATTGAAATTTAAATGTGTCAAATTGTTAAACTATTTTCACTAAAAATAACTCATTGTCAATGTCGGAAATGTAAGCGTTTAACTTCCTGCACGTTTTATGAAAATACTTAAGAAAGCTCACAATAATATTTTGGGGACTTTGATTCAGCTTTAAACAAGCAAACTTTAGTCAAGTTTTACTTTGTGTTATTTTTTCCTTTTCGCATAAACTTAAATTCTTTCATTTAAACATTAATGTCTCCCCGAAATATCGCATTTTTTAAGAAAAAGAGTTTGTAAAAAATGATTTGACATTTTAAATAAACATTATGAGATGAAATTTTTGACAATGTTTCTATCTAACAAAACTAGGCTAATAAATCAGAAACAATTTAATCTTCATGAATGGAGTAAAATTACATAAATATAACCTAATTTCAATGTTCAAAAAATCCCAAAAATTTGAATAAGAAATTGAATTATTAAAAGAGAATTATTTAATCGATATTTGTCGCAAACAAATTTTTCTAAAAAAGGTCAAAGTTATTTCAATGTATTTAAATCAGGATTGCCACCAAAATATATTGCGAAACAGTACTGTATGAGATCAAATAAAACCAGACTTAAAAATAAAATTTTGTCAGCGAGATTTCAAGAGCTTATCAAAAAGAATAAAATTTGATATTTTAAAGTATATCGAGTGAGAATTTTCTAACATTGACATCTTATATGATCAATAACACAATTTTAAAAAGAACTACGTCTAGATTTATAGTAATACATTGTCTTGTTTAATCTCAAGCTTTCAATTACACTCATTTCATTGATTAGATTAAAAAAATATAAAATTCTATTTCGAATTTTGCTCCAAAAATGCCTCGTAAAATTCTTCAAAAATATCGTCTCTAAACATCATCTCTAAAAGTCAAATAAGAAAATAAGTGCAAACTAGAAACAATATTTGAAAGATCACTTTGTCTATGTAAAGAATTATCGCAGTCTTCAATTTTTTGCAATGCCTATCAAACTTATCAATCATTTACTGTAATCAAATTCTGTTACAAATGACCATTTATTTATTATACAAATAAGTTTAATTCTCTTAATAAATGCACAAGAAATTCTAATTCGTTTAAAAATTTTAAAATTGCGGCAGTAAACTTAATCATTGGTAGATTTATATTAATTTTTTGAACCTCACATTAGGAGTACTACAAAGCAGCTGCCTGGGTCCTTTTTATTGGCATATTATATTGGGAAAATTCGGTGCGAGTTGCACCGTTAAATGTGCTGAAAGTATTGAAATTGCTCAAGAATCTCTTCATATCAAACAAAAATAAATTGAAGATCTAAAGCTTAAAATCAAAGTGCAAAAGACTGTTTACAATAACCTTTCAAAGAAAAAATGAAGGTCCAAAACGTTAAAATTATTTTAAATGGTTGCGAAACTGAACGTGCTTCTCAAACTAAACTTCTTGGCCTTCATCTTACCGAAAACATTTCCTGGAAGCTGCAGATTGAAAATATTAAAAAGAAATGTAATTTCGAACTAATTCATTAATAATCAAAAATGACAAGAAAGTATTAAGAAATTTCTATTACGCAATGATAAAAATTCGCCCTTTGATGTTGAACATGAATAAAAAAATATTTGATGTATTTTTCATTTTTAATTACGGACATTTGTTATGTATCGTGCAAAATGCAAAATAAATTCAAATCAGATTTTTAGATTTCATTAAAAATGGATTTGATTTAATAAAATTATATTAGAAATTTTCGGCAACAAAAAATTTCATCGACTTACTATTAATCGCATTAGTTCTATTCTAATCGCATTAAATCATCTATATGTTTATTTTGATAATATCACCAAAACAAGTCGCTCATATAAGTTTTTTTAACGTTTTAAAAAATTATTAATTTGGGAGAAAGTGTGGTGTCGAGTTTCGCCCGATTTGTATTATTTTTCGAGTATCAGTTTTCAATTTAAACCAATTCATTTATTTGCGTCAGTTCGCACTGTTTTGCTTATCAAACGAATGTTTCATTTTGCCACTCTCTGGAGATCAACTACATATTATGTCATCTGTGCTTTTGTGATGGCTTCGCACTAGAAAAAAATTAACATAAGATAAGAAGTTATTCATTAGATCACAGTTTTGGCGAAAATAAATGAATGGTACTGGAGAAAACAGAGCAGCCTCAAAATTGGTTGAAGAATATTTTTAAGGGGCATTTTACCTGTAGAGCTCATTTTTGAAGGTTTTAAGTTCTCGAGATATAGGCCAAAGTTTTAAAAAATCAAAAATACGTTTTTTTGACCTAACTTCGTTTAATTATCATTTTAAATATTCAAATGTACCTATACAGAGGCAATTTGAACTACAATCCATTTTTAGCGGCTTTTAGTGTTTGAAATGAAAATCATATCTTTGACGATATTTGTAAAAATATTCAATTTTATAATCACGAAAGTTTGGGAAGGTTTGTTTGTATTCCAAGAACCCGTATAAAATTTTTCGATCGATCACCGTTCATTTATTACTCGATAAAATTTAACTCTTTGAATGAAGATATAAGAAATTGTGATAATTTTAAAGAATTTTCAAATTTGTATAAGAAATTTTATTATCAACATTCCTTTCACTTTTGAATACTGCGAACATACAATATGTTATGTCTCGTGCTTCTTGCAAATAAAATTATCAATTATCAAATGAATTGTTTCTGAGATAAAAACGAAATTCTAAAAAGTGAAAATTGCGAATTATTTGTCCTAGACATAACGTTATAGTATGAAAAACAACTTCACTCACTTTCACACAAAATTCACATCTATGATGGAGAACACTTATTACAAGCACGAAGTTCTATCTTCCTACTTAACTAAATTAATTAAAACAATGATGAGACAACAAAATAGTTTCCTTTTGAGTCGACTGATGTGCCCTAAAAAGTGAAACCGCATAAAATAAATATTATCTTTTTTCCTTCTAAATCGCTCTACTTAATTCATTTAATTTTAAGCATTTTTTAAGAAGTAGACAGGCTTAGAAGGAAAAAAGATTATATCTATTTTATGCGGTTTCACTTTTTAGAGCACATCAGTCGACTCAAAAGGAAACTATTTTGTTGTCTCATCATTGTTTTAATTAATTTAGTTAAGTAGGAAGATAGAACTTCGTGCTTGTAATAAGAGTTCTCCATCATAGATGTGAATTTTGTGTGAAAGTGAGTGAAGTTGTTTTTCATACTATAAAGTTATGTCTATGACAAATAATTCGCAATTTTCACTTTTTAGAATTTCGTTTTTATCTCAGAAACAATTCATTTCAAACACTTAAAGCCGCTAAAAATAGATTATAGTTCAAATTGCCTCTGTATAGATACATTTGAATATTTAAAATGCTAAATTAAACGATGTTAGGCCAAAAAACGTAATTTTGAATTTTTAAAACTTTGGCCTATAACTCGATAACAGTTAGTTGCCGACACTTAAAACCTTCAAAAATGAGCTCTACAGGCAAAATGCCCCTTAAAAATACTCTTCAACCAATTTTGAGGCTGCTCTGTTTTCTCCAATGCGACCAAATGAATTTATTCAGTTCTATAAAAAAGCATGACAAGACTATTTTTTTCAAAAACGTATTTTTTATTTAATTTACCTCATTTAGAGGCGGAAAAACGAACGAATTTATTTTCAATCGGGGAAACAAAGAGTTGAATTTTTGTTGTGAGTTTGTTATGACATCTTCTTTCAAAAATAAATCTATTTAAACGTTATTTTTCCCTTAAAAATTTTCCAAAATAAAGCAACAAATAATTTCATTTTAATTATGAAATCTGCTTGCTTTTATTACAGCGGTTTATCGATCGTTAAATGAAACTTGTGTGTCGGCATTTTCTTAATTACACCATTGAGAACAGAGCATTTTCATACTACCTAGCAAAGCATGTAAAATAAAAAGATCAATGAAAATAGAACTTGTGTAAAACAAAAGCTTTATGAGATGCTTATGCTAACTTTGTTCGCGTTTAGTGAGAGCTTAAAGAGAGAAATAAGCATCTTACTTTGCTTTTGTGTTGCTTTAATTTTGTGTGAAGAAAATTTTCTCATCTTTTTGATTTTTTTGTATATGCTTTCATTAATTAAATTATCGTTTTGAAGGCAGTGTTAATGAAACAATGATAATAATAAACTGTTATTAGAGTAAATTTTTTGAAAAATGTAATTAATGAATTTTGTGGAAAACAAAAGAATTTTCGTCGCTTTTCACTTCATTCACAAAGCGAAAGAAAGAAAGAAAATTTATTGACAATACTGAAGAAGTTTTTTAGACAACTAACTAAGTTTTCAAATCAGAAAACTGCAACGTACGTATACTACGAGCAGCATCCTGCTCTTCTTCAGGCAGATGTTAGAATAATTACATAACTTGAACTACTTTTCTCGGTCAGTCACTACTGAAAGTGAGGAGTGAGAATAAACAATCTGAAAAGATTACTTATAAGTGGTTATTAAACCAGATGTGACTTTACGAAACATGCAAAATTGTTTATTTTCAAAAGTAATTGAATTGTTCAAAACAATATGAATTCATTTTGCATTAACCGTATATCCTCAGATTTTATGCCATGGCACTATAGTGTGAGGTTCTGCTACACGTCGCTACACTTCGAGGCTGAGTGCCATGGTAACCTTTATTTTCTATGGACCGTTTCTAGTGGCAGAAATTGCTTTTTTCATTTTTAAGCAAATTGTACTCCACTCGAGATATACTGCCATGGCATATAATCTGAGGATATACGGTATTTCTTAAGCAAAGAAAACAAATTATAATGAAACTTTGTATTTTTTACTAATAACAAATATATGGACTTTTATAAACGTTTATACAATTTTCAAATTTTAATATAAGTGAGAGGCTGTTTGCCCTAAAATTTGAAATGCATTTGGGATGTTTCGTAAAGTCACATCTGGTTTAATAACCACTTATAAGTAATCTTTTCAGATTGTTTATTCTCACTTCTCACTTTCAGTAGTGACTGACCGAAAAAAAAAGAGTTCAAGTTGCATAATTATTCTCATATCTGCCTGAAGAAGAGCAGGATGCTTCTCGAAACGTACGTGCGTCGCAGTTTTCTGATTTGAAAACTTAGTTGTCTAAAAAAACTTCTTCAGTATTTTCAATAAAAAGCACAAACACAACACGGTCATTACAAAAAAGAAAATTTATCTTTTCATTAATGTTAAGTTCTCTTTACGGAAGTAGTGTTAACTGCTGAATGAATAAAATTAATATTTATTTAAATAATCTTTCATGTAATCCTGCACATTAAATTCCAATACTTCTTTTTCCTTATTTTTGAGTTGTGCCTTTACACAGTTTGATGAAAATTGCAAAGATAAGAAGATCAAAGCTAATTGAGAAATGTTAACACTAACGCTGATGAATAAGTAATGCACAATGAAAACTTGTGACACTAAATGATTAATTTCTTATGAGATAATAATGTGTTAAAAAATTTACGAATGCTCCATCATTGAATTTTTATTTTACTGATTCTGTTTTACTTGAAATCATAATTAATTTAAGCGAGAAGTTATATATGAAAGTGAAATAGGAATGGAGAAAAAAAATTGATGTCATTCGGTCAAAAGCAGAGCCGCTCGCAAAAAAATGAATTACTTTTGAGCGTCCTGGTCGGTAACAAAGCTAAAATAATTAATTCCTGTGGGTTTTTTTTTGCTTTTATGCCAAACTTTACATTTTACTGAAACGAGTTTCTCTAAAATCACTATGAAATGTTAAAAAAACACTTTAAGCAATTTTGTGCTTTTGAAGTTTTTCAAAAACTAACTGTTGAGGATAATTTTTTATTTAAAAATATTTTTATATTTCTTACTAATTTTTCGATATTGGGTGAAATTAAATTGTTGTAAACTGACTTAATTGATTTATTAATTTTGCTGAGATTAAATTAAAATTTTATATTTTTACGAGTTAGTGTTAAAAAGTGAAACAAATGAATTTTTGCGATAGTGCTATTATATAAAAAGTGAAAATTTCAGAAAAATTGTAAAGAGAAATAAAAAAATTTTCACTTGATATTTGATCGTTAATCTCATCATAATTGTTTTGTTTCCAAAGTAAGTAAAATTTTGTTGTCTAACAATAAGATTTGTAAGAATTTGTAACAATAACATATTGTAAGAATTTTAAAAAGTTGTTCCGATAAAATGAAAAATACTTGAGCTGAGTAAGCGATAAAAAAATCAAAATAATAAAATTTTTGGAGGAAATTCAAAAATAAATTTTTTAGTAAAGTAAAAATTGAAACAATGACAAGGTAAACAAAAAATTTTTGTTGTTGATTAAGTACATCTTACTGATTTGATTGACAGAATCGAAGGACGTCGAAAAAATTTTATTGAATTTAGCAAGATTACAAGTCAATCAAAATGTTCGATTTGTTTAGCTTTGCACTAAACTTTTGCTTAAACACAAAATGTTTAAATTAAGGTGGTAAGCACAATCAGTTTTTGATTTTTAAATCAAACAACGCTTATTACTCATTAAAGTTAAATGATGCTATCCGACAATGTATTTACGCTTAATTTGAATATTTTTTGCAGAAAAAAAACTAACAAAAAATAAAGCCTGAAGGGCAAGCATGATTTATGATGCCCACTAGTTCACAATCACACGCATACTTTCTCCTTTCTTTTCATTGTCTCTAATGAGCTTTGAATCAACGTTTAGTAAGATTATGAACAGCAGTAAAGAATAAGAGTATATTCTCCTTGTGTATATTATTAAATATTGATTTTACAATTAAGTGCTTGCTTTTGAGAAAACAAGAAAAAGCTCATTTCTGTTACTTAAAGTATTGTTATTTACATTTTCATTTCATTTTCTTTTGAATATCAAGTTTTTTTTTGTGTGTTCGATGTAAAAAGCATGTAACGAAACATAAAAATGTTAGCAGTTATTCATCAGACTAAAATTTTTGTTTATTTAACGCTATTCGCATAGGTGTGCTTAAGTGAAGCTCACTTTTCTAGCAAATAATTATGATGGTTTTTGTGATTATTTTATCTAATTCCAGAAAAAGTCAAGCAAACAAACATTTTCTCTGTTTACAAACGATTTAATATTATATAATCAATCAATCAAGCATTAGGTACTTGAAGGTTTTTAATCTTTTCCCTTTGCTCACCAAAAGGAGTCAAAAGTTAGCCAAGCGTAGATCGTTTAAATTTAAGCTGACGTCAAAGGAATTCAATAGTAAAATTGCGTTTACTAAACCAAATGAAATAATCTGCATTTTGATTTAAACTTTTATTTTTAAACTGTATGAAAAATGTGCGAATGATTTCATTAAATTGTTTGAACAGTTAAAAACAATTTTTATTAATTAGGAATTTATAATTAAAAATTTCTTGAATAAAAGATCGTTAAATCTTCATGTTTGAATTTTGAAACTGCAAAAGAAGTTTGAAGGAGTTTATCTTAGCGAATGATTCGAAACTTCTAACTCTTCTTTTCTGTCGCAAGCATAAGTGCATTGTTATTCAAATGAATTGATATTTTAGCATACATTTACAGCGAAAAATTCAGTTTTGTTTTTATGTCAAATTAAACTTTTAAACGAATCACAAGAAATGAAATGCATTCAGCCAACGACTGACAACATACACAAGAAGGCTATGATCAATTAAGTCACCGCTTGGCTAAGAAAATTGTGAAACACTTGTGTCCAGAATAAGCTTTTAATTTATTGTTTTAAGCGAAATTTTTTGGTTGCAATATTTTTATTATTTCGTGTTAATAAAAGTTTAAGCAATCGAATATTTATTTATTCTTTTTTTCGCTCATGTTTGCTAATGCCGAATTCGTCTCAAAAGTTTCGAAATAAACGCATGATTACTTAAGTTTGCTTATCATTATTATGAAATACTCACACTTCTGATGAAATTTTTTAATATTTTTATTTTAATCACGAATACTTTAGATCCCACTAACCTTAACTATATTACGAAATATTACGATTATGCGAGTGAATAAATATTAAAAGTAAATGACATCGATATTGCAAAAATAAAGTAGACGTTCGTAGAAGTATAATAAAAACAATGTCAATAAAGTGAACTACTTTGAGCAAAAAAGTTTGCTCTCCATAAACAAATGAGAAACATTTTTCTTCTCAAAGTAATGCAATCATAAAAATAACACGAAAGTAGTAATAAAAGAAGTTTTGCTCGAAATACAATGCATCAGGGGAAACATAATTAAGTGACAGAACAAATGCAGGCATTTGAAATAATTAATGCGATGAATTATAAAGAGACAAATATTTAGTATCATCGATTTCTTTATTGCTTCGTTTGAAATATAGACTATAAGAATGTTTTATTTCGGTAGATAAAGTTTATTGAAATAAATGTGCGCTGAAATGTATATTTCGATTTTTTGGGGGCTTAAGAACAAAAAACTCTACTTTTCTCACTTAAGGTTAAATTCATTTATTTACATTCGAGAAATTGTGAAGATTAAGTAATAGTAAAAGTAGCTGTAATTTTTGCTTCTAGTTTGGATTACTCGCATTTGAACAAAATTTTTCTCGCTCACTTCAATTAATTTTAATTATACTTAATTCTGTTTTTATCCTTCGCGATTTTCACTGAAAATCTTTCGTCATTGTTTCACTGTAAGCTCCTTTCGCTTAAAGCATAAATCACTGCTTTGGCGAACGTGTGATGTATATGTGTGTATGCTGTGTACGTGTACATAAAATCGATGATTGCGATTGACTCGTAATTATGTGAAAAGCTTTTTGAGTGCAGACACATACATATACAGCCACTTTACTTCGACTTTTCTGCTTTCTTCGCTTTTCTTTTTTCCTCTCTTTGCTTTTCATCTTTGATTCATTTTGCTTTATTGCTTCGACCACCTATAAGATTAACTGCTATATGACTTTTAAAAGCAATTTCATGAGCTTTTATAATTTTATATGACATTCAATATCATATATTTGTAGAGAGAATAGATATAAGCTAATGGATGTTTACAAAAAGTAGACTTCGAAAATGGAATTTAATTCTTGCATTTCTTTGTATTTTATACAAATTCAACTGATTTAATTTAATTTCTATATTCTTAATGTGGCTCTTTAATTTAATTTGTTTAAATGTTTTTAGAAAACTAATCATTTTAAAAGTTACAAACACGAGAGTAAGAAACGTGAGCAAAATTTCTTACCGCAAAATGTCGACTTCATAATTTGAATAAATTTAGTATGTAAATTTATATGCATATTTAAAATGGTAGAATTTTAAAATAAATAGTTTGTCTTCTCTATTTCAATTTAATAATAAATTTTAACATTTCATTGTATTTCATTTCAACCAAAACAAAAAACCTAAAATACTGTAGTGTCAAGCAAATTTTGAATATAAAATAAGCGACTAACTTTTGGATTAATTCAAAGAAAAGACAAAATCTAAAAAACTTGTGATGTAACGTAATTTTATTTGAATTTATATAAATGAGTAACAAGCTCGAATATAATCAAAGTTAACGCTTCAAAATGTTGACGTAATATTTACGCAAGAAACGAGGGGTAGAATGAAAGTGAATGTCTCTGCTCTGCCGTTGTACAGGACAAGATTTATATGCCCTTACTTTGACAGCGAACCTCTTTGATATATGCTTGTCAAAAATAGCTTTTTCCTAAAAATTTCTCACAAATCTTTTCCTATTATGATCGAATTCTGCTCGGATTCGAAATGATGCTTTTCCATAAAATTTTTAGCGAACAAACTCGCCCAGTAATTAATAAAAGATTAAAAACCTAAAAATAAATTTAAATGCTGCTTTTTCTTTGAGAACTTCATTTAATTGAAATATTTCTTAATCTCTCTCTTGACATACTGCTGTTTTTCGTTTCTATTTTATTTGAACAGCAAATATTCAAAATAAATAAAAATTATTTAGCGTGGAGAGCGGGAGAGAGTAGTTTTTTCATTGATAAAAAAAGCTCTCAAAAGAATGTAGCGACAATCAGTGTGTTGCTGTAATAGAGAGATTAAATAAAGTTCCTCAATTTGAGTTTTAACTTTTTTCGTTTTTAATCTGGTTTATGAAATTCTGAATTTATAAAGATCAATAATACAAATTTCAACGCAAGGTGATCAAGAAAGAAATAAAGAATTTTCTTCTCTTGTGCACTTAACATTTACAATCTTTTATTAGCTCGCTTAGTTAGAGCATTTAGAACTTTTTCTCTGTGCGGGTAATAGCGGTGATTGAATGAACGAGCGAAAAAGCTTGTTTATTGCGATTTCCATCAATTTGATTAAAATTTATTATATTTATTGTACAATAAATTGATTTACAATAAAGCACATGTGGCAATTTCTGAGTCTATCGAAAACTGCGATCGTTGCTTTTATGCATGCGACTGATGCCGAATGATTATACTGTAAAACTACGCCTTTCTTCTGTTGATTACCAAATGAAACACAGAATGGGTTAATGCTCAGCGGCAAAGCATCATTCTTACGATTATTGCTATCTTTGTGTTCAAGCATAAGTTTTGAAATAAGTGAGCACGTATTACACCGAAAGTAATTGTATACAAACGTTACAAATGAGTGTCAATTAACGGATTGCGAGTGTAGAGTGCAGAGCGTAGAGTGAGTGATGTGCGAAAACGAGAAAAAAGAAAAGAATGAGAGTGAGAGTGAGAGAAACAAGCAAAGAGAGAGAGCAAAAGAATGCAATTCAATTCATTTTCACGCTATGCCCGTTTCGGAAACGATAACAATGTCGACGAAAACGAAATAATTATTTGTTGACGGTAACGATATTTTGTTACAGTATATACTAAAAATGATGAATACTTTTATGCCATTCGTTTTCTTTCTATGTCTTTCTCCGCTTTTGCTTTTCATTCTTCTCTCACTTCTTTTCCTGCGCTTATTTCGGGCAAAGAAGCGAACGCTGCTGCTTCATCTCAGGCTCATCCAAAAAACAAAAAAAAGCGAGCGAAATTTATTGCCATTAAGTTTTTTATTTCTTATTTCTTCCTGCACTAAAACTGCGCTTTCACTCAAAATGCTTCAATTAAAACTTGCACATCACTTTCTATAAACGGTCAAATGCGTCTTTTTACAGCTGCATTCTACTTATTTGTCGCATAATTGCATTCACCATTCTCGTTGAACATTTCGAGCGTATAAACTTTAAATTAAAGCAACATTTTAAGCTTCTTCGAAAAGAATTTCTGTCTGACCTTTTTCGAACAAATTTATCTAAAGGCGTTCGTGATAAACGCACGTTCTCATTCTAATTTATTCACGGAATCAGATGGTGAAATTTTCAAATATTCTCGCCGAATTTACTTAAACTCTTTGTGTTTGCGTAAGAATGATGACGAAAGAGTAAATTTAAATTACGTTACGAATGCATTAAGTTATCACATCAAGTAGATTTACAAAGTGTGACCTTTATTTAAATTTTAGTCAAATGCACTTGTTTACAGAAAAGCTTTTTATCATTAATTCATTTTGAAAGAGGCAAATTTTTTTCATCGTTAATTAATCTATTATTTAAATTTGAAATTTTTTATTTAAATTTTTAAATACCGATCACTTAAACAAAATGCTTTTTTAATTTTCTCAATTCTGCTTAAATTATTGCTCAACATTGACGAACTACTTCATCACTAATAACAGCGTTTCGAAATTCCTATCACGGACGGATACAAGAAGCTAGATTTCAAACTAAAATTTGATCTTACGAGGCTCAACTTAGAGTGTGCTAAACGTTGGAAAAGTTTTTAATAAAATTACAATGATGTCATTGAATTAGTTACATTATTTGAAATTAATAATTAATTTAAAACTTAAGCAAAACGGTTATCTTAAGAAACAAAATATTTTTTTTAATAAAATTGTGCCTTGAGCAAGATTTTAGTCTTTGTGTTTTCAGCTCATTTTTCATAAGTTGCTTATGCTGTTAACAATTTTTCAAGTTTATTGACCTACTTAATTTAGCGTTGATAAATTATTTGCGCAAATATTTATTCTAGAAAAAGCTACTTTCTCGTGTATTATTTAAACTTTTTTTTATAAAATTTAGGAAGCATAAGAATAAAAATATTTACTTTGAACAAAATTTTGGAAATTTGTAATTCAATCTAGAGCTTGGAGCTAAGAGAAGTTTAAAAATTGATTGAAAAATATTTTCTGGCGTTTTCGCAATAATTCAATGAAAAAAGATTACAAACATTAAAGGTAATATTAATCTATCTATTCAATCGCTTGACGTCATATTCCTCTGATCCCCTCTCATTGCAATCTATTTCATAAAATTTTCCTATTTGGATGAATCGGTCATAGAAAAAAATTTAAAATCATTTTTTTTTTTCATGGTATGGAATATTTTCTGCTTTGTGATTATTGAGCAATAACTTAATTTATGGATTTTTTATCGTATGATTTTTAATTTGAGCAATGCAAAAATTTTCAATAATCTTGAAATGAGTAAATAAGCAAGGAAAAGAGGAAATGGGAAAATAACTGAGCTGTAATAACTAAACATAACTTTTTAAGCACAAATTGAATAGAAAATGAAATAACAAAATATTTGAATAGAGCGATTTTAGATATAAAACTAAAAACATTTACGCAACTAGAAATTTACGCGGTTTTTATTTTTCTTGTTTTATTGATTGATTCGAGTTAAATTTGAAAAAATTTTCCCCACCGGTAAATGCTCGATATCATTGAATGACTGACTATTTATTGTGTCACAATGTCGTGGCCTTCCCGCCCTCAAAAAGTGCAGCAATTAAATCTCAGTTGAAAATATTTATGATTGAATAAAATGTAAAGAAACGCTTAATTAAACAGTTAAAAAGTAAAACCGTTTTCAAACAAAGGGGACTCGAGTTTTATTTACTGACTACTAACAATTAATTCTTTTAAGATTAAGTTTCAAATAATTTGAACATTAATGGCCTCATACAAGAAGCACGAGTTTGCTACGCGTTTTATTTTTTAAATTTCCAAACTTTTTTGATGGATGATCAATTTCTTTTCTTATAACCTTCACTAGATTTTTCAAAAATTTATCATTTAACTTTGAAGAGCACAGATTTTGTTGCGCATATATCTCAATAAAAAATTACTTTAGACTTGTCCCCCAATTTTTTATTTTTTTCTCAAAAACATTTTTTTCAAAGCTTAACATTAAGTTTATCGAGTTACCCTTAAATGCAGATAATTTTCTATTGAAATAATAGTTCGTCAGTAGCATTTAAGATGAATTTTTGTGTATCTAATGGACAATAGAAGTTCTAAACAATAATCAGGAATCGGAAGTGATCAATAGTTCTGAAAAGAGGTATTAATCAAGAAAATAATAAATAAAATGAAAAAATTGGAAAATTTTTGACTTTGAACAATTTTTATAAATTTTTTACGTTTTACATTTTTTTTATAAATTAATTCATGAACTTTTTTTTATTAATCTTCATACTCTTCTCAACATAAAAAGTAACTCTTAACCTGAATACTGACGAACCTGAAGAAAATTATCGGCGTCTAAAGACACTTGTAGTAAACTCAATGCGAAAGTGGTGGACGCTTTAAATTTGATCGCTTTTGAAGACTTATTTCACTTAAATGATGATCGCAAAATGAAAATTTTTGTTTATTTTTATAAAACAAAAAATTTTCCATAGTCAGAAAAGTGACGAAAATAAATGAATTAAGAATAGAGGAGCCAAATTTTATCGCTGTTAAAAACCCACGCGTGGAAAAATACACAAGTGATTGCTATCATAATAGCGAACAATTCATGTGCATAAGGATGTACTAAAAATCTTTTCTTCGGATGCTTAAAATTGTTTCTAAGTCAATGATATAATGCCATTTATATTCTTAAAATAATCAACAATAAATTATAGAAGAATCCGATTTGAATGTTACCATTTTGAATGAATATACAGCAGAAAGCAAAAAAAAAAAATCCTTCGTCAGTGACGAAAAGATTGGAGTAAATCAAGGCTGACCTCACAAATGAAGGAATTTTTTGTCTGGTGTAAAAAGATAAAAATTTTTATAAAAAATTCACAAAAGTCGTTTCAGTTATTTTTTGTTTATAGATTTATAATTTAATTAGATTAAAATTGTTTTGTTTTTTTAGGATCTTGACAAAAAATTTTATTTTWTTTATTTTTTTAAAAATTTTACTAGTGAAAATCTAATTTGACTCTTTGTTGATGATAGGAAATTTATTCAAAATCTGTCTTTTTCATAGTCGTTTATCTAAATGATCTACAGTTAAATATTAAAATGAAAAGTGTGAAAATTTTCTCATGTTTAAAATTTTTATTTCGTTTAAATATTTATTATTAAATATGATTTCTTTATACGAATCTAGAGGAAATTTTTAATTTAAAAAATTTTTTAAGCATTGATTTTATATAATATTATAAATGTCCGTCGATGCTTTTTGCAAATACAAGTTTTCCATTTTTACACAATCTGATTTTTTATTCAATACTATTAATTTCGAATATTTTTTCTATCAAGAAATTAAATATTTTATCATAGTAAAAGATTTTATTGGATATTTTATCGGGCTTGAATTTTTAACAGCCCTAAAATTTGGCGGTTCTATTCTTTATTCATTTATTTTCCTCACTTCATTTATTATTGAGAATTTTTTGTTTTATAACGATAAACAAAAATTTTCATTTGGCGATCTCTTGTTTTTGTGAAATAAGTTTTCAAAATTGATCAAAGTTGTGATCAAAGTTAAAGCGTCTACCTCTGAATTTATTGAAAAAATGGCCAATGTTCGCTCTTGGGTTTCTTCTCGGGTGAAAAATAAACATGTGTTCGGCAAGTTAAACACGCTTAATATTATTTTCACAATGATAATCTTTTACGAAAAGGGATAAAATTAATGCTCTTCAAAGTCAGGTAAAGAAGCCCTTTAACACTTTTAGGTGAATTGTCATTGTTTTGAATCAAATAAACTTGCTGATTTCAAATTAAAAAAATTAAAAGAAAGCATTTGCTTGTGTATTTAATCAAGTTTAATCAAACATGTTGCAATCAAAGATGTGCAAGAAAATGTTGGAGGCTTATGTGTGTTTTTGTGATGACTTAAGTGCCTAAAGGCCTTTTTAACCGATGTGAAAATGTTTGCAGCCGCTTTAAACCACTAAGTACTAGTTTTCTCTTCTAAATTACAACACTTCTTTACACTTGCATTCATTTTTATTTTCGATTATTCAAGGCAAGATTGTTCACTCTCATAAATATCATAATTGTTAGTTAAGTAATCAAAATCTTTAATAATTTCTAACAAAAAATATAAACTATATAAACTAATTCTAACAATTCGCATGCGGGATTGTTGATTTTTCACTGTGCATAATTCTATTTTAAAATAATTGAAAGTGCGAATTTAATTTAAATCCATGCACAAACTTTAAAAAAACTTTAAACTTAAAACTTTATTGTAAAAAATTTAAGACTTTAAGTCCGTATTAAAATTAATTTCATTCGGCGATTAAAGAATTTAGTAATGTTGCGATGTGTACACATGTTGCTTAGATCTCATTCCAGTTCTTTGATACAAGGGTTTACGTGTATGTCTTTCATCGAAACATTTTAACACCTTTTCATTTCTTCTCTTCGCCTGCTCTTTCGAACCCTTTTTCTTCAATCCTCTAAGATCCTCACTTGAATAGTATATGCGGTTTACGTTCATATTTATATAGATTTACTTTAATGTCGCAATAGGACGAAAAGAGTAATTAGAATAGAAAAATAGGTTGCTGCCATTTATAAGCGCAACAAAACTATTTTTTGTAAACTAAATTTTTCGCTGGAAACAAATTGTCTCGAAACAAATTATTTTACCTTTTAAAAAATGAGAATTATGCGTATGTTTAAAAAGATTATTTTTTAAAAGTGAATTTTTTGAATTGTTCACAATTTAACATTTTATACAACGCAGTTTTAAAGAATAAGAAAACTTTAAAAAATCAAATAGTCACTCAAATTTTAATGATTCATATGAAGTAATTATTGTTCGTCGGCATTGCTTTGCATTAACTTCCTAGACATTGTGTGAATTTGTTCAATTTCCAATAAATACTTTTATCACAAAAGCGTATGTCTATCAATATGTTTCTTGTCTATAAGATAAACCCTTTTGTAATATAAAATAAATAAAAGTTTTCAATTCTATAACAAAGTTGAAAGCCAAAAAAAGCAAAAGTTTTGAAGATATTTCTAGCGAACAAGCGGCTCTTAGAAATTTTTGAAGGATCACTTGAAAAATGATTTGTTCTCAATTTGTACTATAATTTTGCTTATTGTAACTGTTGCAATCACTTGTAATTCAATTGATTACAAAATCTTTTTTAAGAGTCGGCAATTTTTTTTTCGAAAATCTTTCAAGAGTAAACTTCTTCTTGGAAAGCTTTTAAATTGTGTCATTAAATAATTACATAGCGCGCACAAAGCAAAACCGCTTGCATCATTTTCGAAACAATGATTTCGCCGCCGAAGAAAGCGTGATTTTATTGTGTTGCTTTTTTTTATTATGTCATCGAAAAAAGCATTGCCGGTAACAATGAAAGCTTTGATGCCCATTCACTTTGTTTACAGAACAGTTTTTGACCGACATCATAAGGCAAGGTGAGCACTTTCAATTATTACAATCACATTACGCAGTATTGACCGTAATCATTACTTTTCACTTTTTTCCCACTCTAAATTGTTTGCAATCAGAACTTTGATTTTCATCATACTTGAAACTAATTTTAATGTGGATTTTATTATTTTGTGAAGAGTTGTGTAAAATTTTAATGCCTCTCTGAAGCAAAAATTAAAAAGCAAAAAATTAATTTTTCTATCATTTTACATCGGTAATCTCGTGTAATTTAAGCCAACTTTACAGCATCCAAACCCTCTCATTTTGATTTTAATTTTTCTTCTCAATTTGTACAATATTTTCGAAGAAAATTTATTTTTTACAAATACTTTCGCTTTTACCAAACAACATTTAACTCAAAGCACATATTTTTGCTTCATCAACTTAAAAATGTGAATATTAAAAAACCATGAGAAATTTCCTATGCAATAATTTAAAGACGATTTATTGATATAGAATTGCATTAATGTGTCATTGTTCAGTGCTAGATGGTGGTTATGATAACACATTAATAATGTATAATTGTAATATCTAAATTGTAATTGTGTGCAAAAATAACATTTATTTACCATAAATTTTCAAATAATTTAAAAACTATTTGTTTCGTGTTTGTTTTATAAATCATGTTATAAAGTAACGTTTACTGACTTTAGAAAATGGTGATGAAAGCACGGGTTGTAGCAAATTTATGAAAAATAAAAGTTAATGAAAATTTTTGAAAATGGTACTAAATGAAAGTACACTGAATTGAGACGACACGTGTTTTTTGTTTTTTTGTCATTTAAGCATGTGGCAAACGTAAATAATAAACAAGAAAAAAAATTCTTAGAAAAGTGAAAGTGATTATTAGCGTTTTAAACACCGTGGGGAAAATAAATTTTTCATTTTTTAAAATCACATAAGAATATACATAAGCTATAAAATTTTGATAAATCCCGAGTGGCGTATTTTAGTTCAAGCAAACAAATCATTTTAAAAATTCTCATAAAATACATGATTCCAGCATCTGAAACGTGAAAAATTCAAACATGTGCACTTATCAATAATTTTATTATGATCTGTAGTTAATCTAAATAAAAAAAAAATTTGAATTTACATATCATCCTATAATTTAGATATAAAAATCAACTTCTTGGGCTATTACGGCAAACAATTAGTTGGAGCGTGCAGAGATGAAATTTAGATCATTTTGTAGAGCACAAAAATGACATCGGGTAATTAAAAATGTTGACCTCTGGAGTTCTTCTGTCACGCACTATTGAGGTGCAAAGCTTTTTTTATACATTGATTCTATGGGAAAATTAATTTCAACGAAAAAAGCAACCAAGTCCTTTGCACTACTTTATTTTCTCCAATTTAATATATTAGATGGACAATTAGGTGGCAAAGATTTTTTTAGGTTTTCTTTGTAAAAATATTTTCTATTAGTTACCTCTTAAACCGTGAAAATAAAAACTAAAACTAGGAAGCATTTCTTTTTATGTTCAAAAACCAAAATCTTTGCCACCTAATTGTCAATCTAATAAATTATTCATAAGTGCATGTGCTGGAATTTTGCATGTGTTACATGTTAAAACCAATGTATTTTATGTGAATTTTTAAAATAATTTTTGGCTTAAACTTAAATACGCCACTCGGGATTTATCATAATTTTATAACTTGTGTATACTCTTGTGTGATTTTCAAAAATGAAAGATTTACATTTTCCCCAACGGTGTTTAAAACGCTAATAATCACTTTTACTTTTCCCTTAGACATGATGAATAAGATTTATTTTGTTTATTATTAACGCTTGCCACGTGCTTGCATGCCAAAAAAAACAAAAAACACGTGTCGTCGCATTTCAAAGTACTTTCATTTAGTACCATTTTTAAAAAAATTCATTTTAACTTTTATTGTTCATAAATTTGCTACAACTCGTTCTTTGATTATCCGTTTCTTAGATGTTATATAAAATGATAAAATGGCAAAATTTAATTTTGATTGCTAGAAATATGATAAATTTAATACAAAACTTATAAAATTGAGGCGTCATAATTTTTCAATCTGTTTTCCAGTGTAATTAATGATGAAGTAATAGCGAATAATTCAAACAAGGTTAAGTCAAGATCATTGGTTTTTACGAACTTTGTAGTGACGAAATGTTTTCTTTCTCATTTGCTTTCTATTTTCGCTCTTCCCTTTTGTTGACGATTTTCAATTTTTATTTCAAAATTAATGGAAATTTTATTTATCGCAATTTATAAGCGAAAAAGGAAAATTTATTAAAATTATTTCTATTGTTTCTTGAGCGAATTCAATTTTTTTTTCACTGCGATCGCAATTAAAAAACTGAAAATCAAATCATAGGTTTGAGACACTTTTTCATAAGATTTCAATTTACCTTGATGACGATTTTTTAATTATAAGTTTTGAATGACTAGAGAGAAAGAGAGAGAGAGAGAGAGAGAGATGAAATAAATGTGAAACGTGAATTGAATTCCTGAAATAAGGAAATTTAAATTGCTTTAAGGTAATGAAATTTAAAATTTTTATTTTCGTCAATTTAAAGTGAACGTAAAACGCTTTGCCTTACATTTTTCGAAGATGATTATTTGTAACAGCTTTGAACGAACGATGAACAAAACATAAGCTTTCGCAGCTACACCGCGAGCAATTTTCTCGCGCTCTATCTATCATTACGTCGCGACTCATTTTAACGATGATTTTTCTTATTACACGAAGAAGAGAATAGCATTTGATGGCGAAAGCTAACGGTAAAATTCTGAACAAAGAAGAGAGAAATAGAGCAAATTGAATTTAAACTTTATTTTTCTCGAAAATATAATTATAAGAATAATATTTTCTAATGATCATGGCGGGAGTCAGTAGATCAGACAATTTTTTTCATTTCTAACTTTAATCTGGTTCAGGCAAAATAACTCGAAGAAAAAGAGGCCTATAAGCTTTGAAGAAGATGAAGATCTAATTAAAATTCGGATTTTCATACCGATTTTCTTTGACGAAAGAAATGGAGATTTTTTTATCTTTTCTAAATTAATTTTAAAAAAATCGAAAAGGTTTTTCAAAGACGAAAACAATTTTTTTTAATGAATATAATTGACGTATTTATCACAACTTTATACCCTTATAAAGGTTACAGTAATGGAAAAATTTGTTCAGTGGAAAAATATAAATTCAATAAACTTTTAGCATTTAACAAAAAAAAGTGATCTTCGCTTCGATAAAAGTTATCTATTCTTGTTTTGGCTTTAAAGCAAAAAAACCCAAATAAGAAAAAGTTTCATTTTAAGTTTTTTGCACTTTCTACTATATTTCAGAGAAATGCATTGAGGTTATTTTCCGTTTTATATATAATTATTTAAAGAAAAATCGTTTATTCGTAAAGATTTTTAAACGAAGAATATTTTTGTTTTCTTAAAATGGTTTCGTTAGTTTTACATAATACAGCACAAATCAATTTTAATATCTCTATGAAGTGAAAAATCGATAACATAAAAGCTTGTTTACGAAAATTTTTTACTTTAATGTTCATTAAACTCCGGTAGACTAAGATTAAAGACTAGCGATAATGTAAACATACAGAACCTATAAAAAATCTGCCTTGAGGCTTTAATAAAGGATGGACATTTTTTAAAAAATCATCATATTCTTAGTTTTTCTTTTTTTAAGAGGAAACGAAAAATGAAAGCGAAGATAAACGGAAATTATTTTCTAGAAAATCTTATGAGCAGCGAATTTGAGGCTCAATGATATTAAAAAATTATTGCCTCTCTTTTGAATTTACTTTACTTTTAAATAACATTTTTTCTTAGTATTTTTAAAAGTGTACGAGATTTGAATGTTGTTAGGTGCAATCTTTTTAAATTTCACAATTCGCGTGAAATTTAGCTATAAATAGATTTTTTTTTCTTGAAAAAATTTCTCTCGATTGCAAAATTTTTCTTTTATGTCGAAAAAAGAAATTTTTTATTTACCTGACCTTTTAAACCAGTGGAAACTTGAAGGTAAATGAAGACAAAAAACGAATTATTTTAATTATGTTTTTACAATTTTTTGCATTAAAAAAGAAGAAATAAATTTGAAAATTTTTATAACAATTTGATGAAAAGCACAAAATGTAGTTGGCAAACTTTAAGCTGTTTATTAACCGACACTAAATACTAAATTACTTTCATTGAAAGGTCCTTCGCTTAAATCGAAGTCGAAATTTTGACAGCTGAGTGAGCATCAATTTTTTATTCGCTTCTAAAATTCAACATTAAAATTATTTACTCGTTAGAAAGAAGAGAGAGACAAAGAAGAGAAACGCGAAAACTCCAAATTATGATGGTTAGAGCGTTTTTTCGCAAAATAAAAAATGATCAGTTTCCTTTTACTCATTACTCGCGGAGAACTCATTTCATGTATAATTAAAAATTTCAAACGATAAATAAGGTGCTGAATCAAACCATCGAAACAATGCGCATTTATAATTAGGCGACGAAAATAGAAAATAAGGAACAAAACCTAATTTCGTTCAAAAATTTTCCACTAATGGAAAAGTACGCATTTCTTGCTCGCCGAGAATAGAGAAAAAAAAACTTTGTGGGGACAAGTTAGTTTATGTGTGTAATTTATGTTTTCTTGCGTTAAATGTCTTAAAAGTTTCTCCCTTTCTCTTCTTTGTGCTAATCATTTCAATGTCTCAATAGTTTTCCAGAGAAAATGATTTTCACAAAAGTAATCCAGCCTCAAGATGGGGCAGTGATGATTTCTGATGGCACTGCCCACTTTAATACAACGTAAAGCTTTAAACAGTGAAAAATGGGATTTAACGTAAGTTTACTATGGTTTTTTCGTGTTGTGCACACACACATTTTTTACTTGTAATGAGATATAATAATAATCTAAGGAGTGCGTATGTATAAACTCGCGTTCTTACTCACATACTTTCGTACTTATACACTTTTAAACACCTCCTTTCGCGCTATCATTCAATTATAAATAAGACGATCGCAAATTACGTTAAACCATACGTTTTAAAATCGAATCGAAAGTGATGTAGGCATTGATCTGCACCGAGTGCTTAGAGAATAAGTGAAAGTTTGTATAAAGTGATAAAAAGTTTTTATTTTTATGTAAATAGTTTTTCTAACTTAAAGAAACTTATTTTTGTTGAATTTTTGTTTATGTTCAAAGAATAACTATGAGTAAAAACGTTCAAAGTGATGAAATTGTTGTCTCTGGTATTGCTGGCCGCTTTCCCGAAGCGGATGATATCGAAGAATTGTGGAGCAAATTGATGAACGGCATCGAGCTTTCATCAACCGATGATCGACGCTGGCCACTCGGTACGTTTTTATTGAAAGCTTTAAGCAGCGAGGAGACTAATGAGAGTTTAGGTTATGAGATAAAAATGGTAGAAGTGTGAATCTAGCACGAACGTTAAAATGAAAATTAAAAGATGAATGTAAATTAATATTAAATTTTGGATTCAATCGAAAATAATAATTAAATGCTGTTTAATTCAATGTTGAATTTAAATTATCATGAATTTGGAGGTATTTTTCCTAAAAATGATAAGATCTATACTTAAAAATGAATTAAATCAAATGAAAGCGAAAACGTAAATTTCAAAGTCAATACCGTTTATTTAATTAATCGAAAGCATAATCATTAACTATAATCGACGAAATTATTTCGAAATGGCATTAAACTTGAAAATTAAGCAAAAAGAGGGAAGATTTTATTTTTTCTCATATTTTATATTTTTTAAGTAAAAGATCTTAATTTTCGATAATGTCTTTAAATTCAAGTACACATCGTATTTAAAAAAATTCTGTTTCCACGTTTCTTGAAAAAGCATATTTAATAGTGGCATTCATCCAAAGCATAAATTATATGAATAAACTAGAAAAAATAATCCTTGATATTAAAATAAATTTCCAACTCTCTCTAACTTTTTCAATTAATTGTTAGTTGATAAATTTTTTGTTTTTGATTATTTGTTCGGTCAAAGCTCAAACAATTGATTTCTTACAAAGTATTATGTAAGCTAAAACATAAAACTTATTTGTTTAAAAGCTGTTGACCGCATTTAACAGAAAAAAATTTTTTGCGTACTTATCATTTAAACCCTGGAGGTAAATTCGTCAAATACGACAAGACTGGCAATTTAGAAATCTTTTCAGTCTCTTCTCTAACTTTCGTTTTTCTCTTATTTTTTTGTTTAAGTCGACATTCTTTTACCTTTCAATAGCATCTTTGTCGATCTCTATTTTGTAATTCTCTATAGAAAATTGAGCTAAATGGTAAAACTCATTTTGTAGATACAAAAAAATGTATTCGACTTAAGAATTTTTCCATCCATTTTCATTTTTTCTTCGATTTTATTCGATTCGAAGGACATGTCTTTGATTTCGTGCGCATTTTGAAAAGCAATTGATTGCATCCGCTGAAAATAATCATTGCGCAGAGATAAACATAAAATAGCATAGGAAAAAATTTCAACCTTTGCTAGCAACCAATGGGTTTATCCCAATAGGAATTTCACTTCTAATTTAATTCAAACATTAAATTTATCCAACAATCTTTTAAGCGAGTCTATTTGAAAAAAATTAGCAAGCGACTAAGCGATACTTTACGACCGAAAAATTAATCATTGCGAAAATATTTTTTAATTTTTGCAAAATTAAAAATTTTATGAGCGATGAAATCGTTTTGCTTTCAAATATAAATTTTCACAAATCTCTTAAAAAATTTTTAACTATTCTGAATTTTTTACGATGAAAAAATAATATAATTTAATGATCGATGAACAGGGTAAAAGCAAAAAAATTTATTCTTTTGACCAAAGAATTATTGCTTCAAACAATTCATTTCTATGAGAATCGATTGCGAGTTGAATTCGCTGCACAAAATTATCAATATTGAAAAGTGATGGGCAGTGAATGCTTACATACTTGTAAAAATGAAATGATTGATGAAGATGATTGATCAAGTAAGAAAGAAAAACTCAAGTTTCAGCTTTATGACTTAACAAAAGAAGTGTGAAAAAGTTTTTTTTTTTCAAAATTTATTTTCAAAATCCAAACGTTCAATGCTTTAGCTTAGCTTACATTTTGCGATTTGTTCTTAACATTCTCACTCCTTTCCTTATTGTTAATATTCTCTTCAAGAATTTTTATAATTTTTATTTCGATAAAATATTAAATTTATTAAAGTTTCCTTTTTCGAAAATAAGAAACATCTATTTAAAAATGAATTATTTCAGCTACAATCGGCTTACGGAAAATTTAACTTTGAAATGTCTTTAGCTAATTCGCTTAAATAAAATTCGCTATTTCATTGAATAAATAAAAAGCGAAAAATAATTAAAAATTTTATACGTCAAATGTGTAAAATTAGCATCATCAATGCTAGAAAGTGGTTTGAAAAGTAAAAAGATGAAAAAAATTCACGGTTAAATAAAAAGTGTAATTCATGAATATTTATTCAAGCTTAACTTGAGCAAATGCTGTGAATAAAAGAATAAAAAAGTATTCAGCTTACATTAGCATTGAAACTTTTGATTTTTGAAATTGTTTAAAATGAACAAAAGTAAAAAATCGATGCGAAAAGCAGTTAAATGCAATTATACAAAAGCAAAAGATTTTTACGAGTTTGTGAAAGTAAAAAAATTAATTAAAAAACTTTTTTGTTTACAGATGTGTTTGACCTGCCAAAACGCAGTGGTAAAATAAAACATATTGAAAAGTTTGACGCAGATTTTTTTGGTGTCAATGAATACGATGCGAATTGCATGGATCCGCAAATTCGCTTATTGCACGAAACAACGTGGGAAGCTATATTCGACGCAGGTATTTAAATGAGGTTCTAATTTCATAAGAATTTTTTGAGTTGCTTTTCAACTTGACTTGTTAGATTAGGATCACGAGTGATCTTTTAATCTCGGCCTATAGTTCTTGAGAAGTATTACCATGTTATGTAATGAAGCGTTATGCAACAATGCATAAGGTTAGCGAGGTTCTCAGTTTGAAATCCACCGAACAAAAATCATCGCCTTAAGTTGTCAATATGATTTCTAAATCATAAGATTTTCGTCTTTTTTATTTAAACAACAATCTGAGATCATTACTCTCAATGCAGGCATCAATCCCGAAGCATTGCGAGGCACAAAGACGAGCGTTTACATCGGCGCTTGCTTTTCGGACACTGCGCTCGCATTGACCGAGAAAAATGTGGATGTCGTAAGTTTTTGTCAAGCAATGGCCAGCAGAGTTTCATTCGCATTCGATTTTCGTGGTCCCGCCTTTTTGGTTGATACCGCTTGTGCTTCCGGCTTCTCCGCGTTTTTAGAAGGCTGCACAACACTACGAAAAGGACTTTGCGATCAATTGATTGTCGCCGGATTATCGGTCACATTGAACCCCGCCATTTCATTCGGATTTAGAAACATTAAAATGATAGCACCCGACGGCCGATCGAAGTGTTTAGATCGTGATGTAAACGGCTATTGTAGATCAGAGACTGTTGTCTCGCTTTTTTTACAAAAAAGAAATGAAGCAAAACGTGTGTATGCATCGGTAATGCACGGCAAAACAAACACCGATGGCTACAAGCAAGAAGGTATCACATATCCGAAGAGCGAGGCGCAAAGGCGCCTCATGACTGAAACCATTGCCGAATGTGGATTACAACCGTTAGATGTAAATTATGTCGAGGCTCACATGACTGGTACCGCAGCTGGTGACCCTGCTGAGAGCAAAGCTATTATAGGATCGTACAGGCCAAATGACAGTGAAAAACCGTTGAATTTTGGTTGCCTAAAGTCAAATTTAGGTCACACTGAAGGTGCTTCTGGTTGTATCGCGATCACCAAAGTTTGTCTCGCTTTTCAACAGCGATCATTGCCCCCAAATATTAATTTTAAGAATCCGAATCCTAATATCGAAGCATTGTCTAAAGGCATAATTGTACCTGTACTGAAAGCGACTTCATTCGATGAAGAAATTGTACCTGTGAATTCGTTCGGCTTTGGTGGTGTCAACGTTCACGTTATACTTAAAGCTAATGAAAAGTCAGTGAAAGATCAGCCCACACAATTAACCGAAAACGATGGAATTCCGCGCTTGATAATGACCAGCGGTCGAATAATTGAAACCATTCACCGTATATTCGATTGGATCGAAAGCAATAAAAGTAAAGTTACGCGTGAATTCTTAGCGCTACTTAATGATACCAGTAAAACTTCGCCTGCTTCTGGTTTAAACGCACGAGGATTTATGATTGTCAATGAAAAGTGTCAGGCGATTGAAAAGCGAGTAATCGAGATTAGAACAAAACGACCGTTGATCGTTTTGTTTACAGCGAAAGCGATAAGAAAGAACAATGGTTTAAACGAACTTATGAAGATCAAAACTTTTGATCAGTCGATGGATACATCGCTTGAAGTGCTGCGAACACTTGGCGTTGATCTATCATCGATTCTAGACGCAGATCTCGAATTTGAAAGCTTTGTCGATTTAATCGTTTACACGATTGTTGTACATATCGCAATTGCGGACACACTTAAATATTTAAAATTAAAAGTCGATCGTGTTGTCGGCGAAAGCATCGCTAAAATAAGTGCCGATTACTACGACGGTTGTTTAACCGCGAGAGAAGCAATTCTCAGCGGATATGCGATCGGCAAGTGTTTAGATCGACTTCACAACGAAAGCAAAAATATGAATGGTGACCGATGGAAGTTTTTACAGCAATTCGTAAGCTTTGATGGCTTCGGGCAAAGCGCCGTCAATGAATTGTCGAACATAATCAACTCATCGAAAAAACCACATGAGCATTATTTAAATGATGATATTGATCATTGCTTAATCGAGAATTATGTCAAAGTAATAAAGAATGGCTTTAAATTTGTGAGAAAAGAAGATGAATTCGTTGTCGAGATCAATAATGACTCGTTACTCGGTGTAGGCACAGATCAATCACAACATGTAAACGGACTCATCGCATTTTTATCAGCACTTGGAACAATTTATAATAACGGACACAATATGGACATTGAAAAACTGTATCCGAAAGTCGATTACCCTGTTTCCCGCGAAACAGCGTCACTCAGTCATTTATGGCAATGGGATCACAGTAAGGATTGGCTTGTTACTAAATACCCTGATTACTTTTGCTCAATGAAGTTGAGCAAAAAAGTCACCATCGATTTAAGCGATCCAATGTGGAAAAGCGTTGATGGCCATACAATCGACAAGAGACTATTGTTCCCTGCGACCGGATATCTTTATTTAATATGGGGCACACTTGCTTCTTCGATCGACAATTTTGATCATATGATTTCATTTTCGATTGAATTCAGAAATATAAAATTCAGACGAGCAATTATGTTACCTAAAATCGGTACTATTCATCTAACGATTCACTTCATACCAGAAACTGGAGAGTTCGAAATAAAAGAAGGTGGCACCTTATGCGTTTCTGGTTTTGCATCTCTTTACCCAGCTGATTATGATGAAGAGCAGAATGAAATTCAAGAACCAGAAGATGATGATTCTGTGGTTACATTGAATTCGAAAGAAATATACAGAGAGCTTCGAACTCGCGGTTACGATTACGGTGCAAACTTTAGATGCTTGGTAGAAGCGAAAAGCGATGGAAGCAGAGGAAAATTGAAATGGAACAAATCGTGGATAAATTTTACTGATTCAGTGCTTCAATTGAGTATCTTGGAGCAAACTGAAAGGTGTCTATACATACCGACGTCAATCGATTACTTGAAAGTAAATGCAAGTAAATTACGTAAAGTGATCGATGGTTTGAAGTCATCGCCAGATCAATTGATCGAGGCGACAAATATCAATCGAAACTATTCAGTCGCTAACGGAGCGATGATCATTAAGCATATAATCGGAACACCGACAGCTCGACGTGTAGCAAGTGATCAAATGCCAGATTTAGAAGAGATTCGCTTTTCTCCATTTGTCGAGAATGTGGTACTTTCGAAAGTAAAAGCGAAAAAAGTAAACAGATACATAACGATGTGTTCAGAAACCATCGAGAAGTTGAAAAGGATCAAAACGAGTAAATATGAAGAGAATGGAGAAACAACGATCAAAGAGTATATTGAGAATAGTAGCGATGATCCGACTTTGCTGAAAATGCTGTATGATGCATTGACCGAGAAAGCGCATTTCAATAACGGTTTGATGGAAAAATATAAGTTCGAAGTCGCTAAAGATTTATTGTTGAATATATCGAAGCAAGAGCTGTTTCGCTCGCAGATTGATCTCGCTTTCGAAAATATGAATGCGAAAAGCGTGAACATCATCGAATGTAATTTAACAAGTAACTTCTTGTTCGATACTCTTTGCGATTGTTTGGATAAGAATGGGCTCACTTCTAACTATAAACTTTTACACCGTTCAGACAACGATACCTCTTCGCTGCCGCGCGATGCTCCTGTTCTTTGGCAAAACACTGATTGCTTGCCGACATATGCGACTGATATCGATTTTATTCTATTTAAGGATTGGAGCACTTCGTTAATGGTGAACGAAAAATTAGCCGAATATCAGTTTGATTTAAGTGCATTCATCGATTCATGCTATAAATCACTGAAGCCAAATGGCTTTTTACTTCTTCAATTTCGCACGAGTATAACTTCGCTCGAAGAAGAAATTCTTCAGCTGCAAGGTTTGGATGTGCCGAAATTGTTCACTCTTAAACAACTGCGAAATTTACTCAATCAGACCGATTTCAGCCTGATTGGTGAAAAAATTGATCAACTTTCGAACGTCACTTTACTATTACGTAAAACATGCAAAGATCAAAAGATCGAAAATCAAACTGTGATCGAGTGTAAAACGTTCACTTATGAATGGATTGAAAATTTGAAATGTGTGGCCAAGGAAAAGAAAAATGATGATGATAAAATTTGGCTACTCGCAAATGATCACGAATTCAACGGTGTGATTGGAATGTTTAACTGCTTACGTAAAGAAATTGGTGAAAACAAATTGCGATGCATTTTAGGTACAAATATGGGACTAACTCAAGAAATACTTGAAAAAGATTTAAAAGTGAACGTTTTCAAAAATGGTGCATGGGGATCACTAAGAAACTTTGACATTGATTCCACCGAGCAAATACGCGAAACAGATTGTGCTTATCTAGATGTTCAAACAAAGGGTGATTTGTCTAGCTTGAAATGGTATGAATCGGCGTTGAAGATGCCAGAGCGTGAAGAGGCAAAAGATGAGATTATTTGTAATATTGCTTATGCGGCTTTAAATTTCAAAGATGTTATGGTTTCAAGTGGTAAAGTGCCTTTAAATGCTTATCCTGTCAGTTGGCAAAAAGGTGCTGCAATTGGAATGGAGTTCTCTGGTATTGATCAAAATCATAATCGCATCTGTGGTATGTGTGAAGGAGGTGCTATCGCGTCAAAGATTGTCAGTAGTAAATACGTTTGGGAAGTGCCCAAAGAGTGGTCTCTTGAAGAAGCTGCCACAGTTCCTGTTGTCTACCTGACAGTTTACTACGCATTGTTGATGCGAGGAAATCTTAAGAGAGGTGAAACCGTATTGATTCATGCTGGTAGTGGAGGTGTTGGACAAGCAGCAATTTCGGTTTGTTTACGAATGAACTGTAAAGTATTTACAACTGTTGGAACGCAAGAGAAACGAGAGTTCTTAAAACGAAAATTTCCCCAACTAACAGACAGTCAAATAGGCAATTCACGAGATATTGCATTTGAAGAGATGATCATGAGAGAAACGAATGGAAGAGGTGTTGATTTGATTCTCAATTCTTTGGCTGAAGAGAAATTGCGAGCTTCACTCCGATGTTTGACTGACTACGGTCGTTTTGTCGAGATCGGAAAGTATGACATCGTCATAAACAGTCATTTAGGTAAAACATTATTTTAGTGGTGAACTCAGTGCCAATTTAAAAATTTATAATTTCTTACAGAGCCATATTTGCTTGAGAAAAATTGCGCGTTTCATGTCGTTTGTGTTGCCCACTTAATGGATGAGATCAAACAACAAAGTGAAAAAGGAAAACGCTTGTTTCTCAAGTTGCATCAATTACTAGCCGAGGGGATGAAGACCGGCGATATTCAACCGCTCGAACGTCATGTATTTGAAAAAGAGAATTACGAAGAGGCAATTAGATTCATGGCGAATGGAAAGCATATTGGCAAAGTGTTGATCAAAATGAACGACGAAAAAAACATGAAAAATAATTTATTCAAAGCTATTCCGCAGACATTTTTCTATCCTAACAAATCATACATAATCGTCGGCGGCTTGGGTGGTTTCGGACTTGAAGTTGCCTATTGGATGGTGTCAAGAGGTGCTAATAATTTGATACTCACAAGCCGCAATGGCTTAAAAGAAAATTATCAACGCTTTGCGGTGAAAAGACTAGAATCAAGAGGTGCCAAAGTTGTTGTGCTCAAAAATGATGCTACCACCGAATTTGCCGCTCGAAAACTTATCGAAGAATCACAGCGTTTGGGACCAATTGGTGGCATATTTATATTATCATTGGTTCTTAAGGATAACCTAATTGAAAATCAAAGTGTCGAAGATTTTCGCGAAGTGTGCGCTTGTAAATTGATGCCAACATCACATCTCGACTCGTTGACGCGAAAGATGAACTTGAATATCGACTACTTCGTTTGCTTCTCATCATTAGTCGCTTCATTAGGCAATCGAACTCAGTCGAATTACGGGTTTGCTAACGCTGCAGTAGATCGAGTGTGCGAAAAACGCCGTCAAGACGGATTACATGGTCTATCCATTCAATGGGGCCTTATTGGTGATGTTGGATTCGTAGCCGAACGATTTGAAGACAAGAATCTGGTGTTGCGAGGTTCGATTCCACAACGGATGCCATCGTGTCTCCTGACTCTGGACCAGCTTATGCAAACTTCATACCCAGTGTGTTTAAGTATGGTTCGCATAAAAGAGCGAAACAAAGCAATGGGTAAAGATGATTTAAAAAAACAAATTTGCCATGTTTTGGGAATAAAAAATCCGGACAAAGTAAACGTTGACTCGACTCTCGGAGAACTCGGATTAGATTCACTAATGGCAGTCGAAATTCGGCAAACACTCGAACGCGACTATGATATGGAATTATCGATCATGGAGATAAGAAACCTTTCTTTGAAACAATTGATGGAAATAGACAAGAGAAAGTCATCGCAAGCAGGCGATCAAATGTCCAAAATGAGTGAAAAACAAGAAAATACAATTTGGCAGCGATTGCTCACAATTCCTAAAGAGCAATTTGTAAAGTTGAACAATGCTGCCGAAGGTTTGCCATTGTTTTTCGTACCACCGGTTGATGGTAGTTTCAATTTAATGCTTCCTCTGGCGGCGGTCAATCGCCCTGTAATTGGTGTCAATTGGATACCTGAAATGGATTCCATGTCGACACTCGAAGAAGTGGCCGAATTTTGCGCAAACGCGATCAGTAAAACTTACCCCCAACACGAATATGAAATTTTGGGTTACTCGTTCGGTGCTGTTCTAGGTCTTGAAATTTGTGTACAGTTACAAGCGAAATTAGGACAAGCAATCGTAAAGAAAGCTTTACTTTTGGATGGGTCCGCAGCAATGCTCAAAGCTCAGATTGAAGATATATACTCAAAATCAAACGATGGTAAAGATGATGCCGAATTATTTTGGGATTATTTGGGTTTTAATCTTAAATTTCAAAACGAGGAGCGCTTAAAAGTGAGAGACGAGCTTAGATCATTGATTACAAAGGAGCAAAAATGTGAAAAATTAATCCAAATTTTCAACACTGCGACGGGTAAAGAATGTGATCCTTCACTATTGACATCATTCATCGAGCGATACGCAAATAAATCTAGACTTTTGTATAAATTTAACCCATCGCGTAAATTTATCGGTAGTGTAAAATTGATTCGCGCGAAAGAGAAATCACTTGTTTACAATTTCAAAGAGCTTGAAAGTGAAAATTATGGATTATCAAAGGTTAGTCGCATAAATATGCAATTTTATCACAAGATTTTAATGTTCTACATTTTAAAAATTTCTCATAGGATGTAGACGGCGAAGTGAGTGTTGTCACATTACAAGGATATCACGAGACTTTAATCGGAGAGAACGTTAAATCAATATTGAATATAATCGAAGAAGAACTTTCATTCTTTCATGTTTAATTATGCTCGATTCTATTTTTGTGATTTTTTTCTTCTTTTTTTTGTGAACTACTACATTTTACAAATTCATCTCTTTTTATGTATTTAATTTAAACTTTAATAAAAAAAAAGTTTCAAAAACATATTTCTTAAGAAAATTCATCCATTTGTCGTTTAATTCTTATTATTGCAAACTATGATTCTCAACTGATGATTTGATTGTGTGAGATTGTTAAACTAGTTTCATAATTTATGTTTAATTTGATAAAGTATTCATTGGAACTTTTACTTGAAACAAGTATTTACTTTGATCAAATAGCTCTTTAATTTTTCAGTGGCAGCTATAAAAATAGTCAAGATGAAAATTTGATTAATAAGATGCATATTTAAAGATTTACCAAGCATGGCTTATATGATTAATTAATATGATCGTTATAGAGTGTAAAAAGTTTTTATCATGCGTAAAATTCGAATATTTTCAGAAGATATTGAAATTTTCTAATCCATACAATTTTTTATCTCAAGAATCATACCTTGTCAATTAAAATCGTTTAAATCAAATATTAATTAAATTTCATTAAGCCTTTAGTAGAGTTCGTCAAATAGGTGATCACATATTTTTTAAGTTAAAAAAAATCGCGTTGTATATCAAATTAAATGTTAAATTATGCCTAAATTTTTACGATTCTGAAAATGTCAATATTATCACCTAAAATCATCTTTTTTATACACACATCACATTAATCAGGCTAATCACATGAAAGCACTTATATTAGTGAAAGTCGCGTATTAATAATCTATTCTAACATTTAAGTGCCCATTGAAACAGCCAAGAGAGAAAAGAATCGAATTTTCTAATGGAACACAAATAGATTAATCAAATTCGAAGCAAAGGCACTTCCTTATATGGAATTGTCATATTTATAGTGGAGTTATTCTTAGCTCAAATAAAGTTATACGTACTTGCTCAATAGTGGTAACGTAAAGTGAATTTGTATAGATAACAAATCACATCTCGTTTTTTAAGATACCATGGTTGTACGTGAATAATATCAATTCACTGTTTTCACTGCATTTGAAGTTTTTCATGTTATGAACGGCGTTATCTTACTTTGATCCGTATTGTCTTATCGTTTCAAATATGGTCAAAATATATTTTTTCATAATCATTTTCATTTTTTACTTTAATTTTAAATCAATAAAAATTCGTGAATATAAGGAAAACGCACAAAAATGTTGCGAGATCAAGTAATCCAACGTGAACATGATCTAATATGAATTGTTTTCAATCACTTAATTTGGAATCTATTTTGATACATTTTTGCCACCTAAAAATCACCTATTTGACAAACCCCACCAATGAGTCCCTACCAATGAGTCATAAATATTAATGATTCCCCACAAAAAGAAAATTATAATAATAATTTACGATCAGCGATATCGTAAAAAAAGGTTTCGATAGCTTCGCGACATTGTTTTCGATGGACTCGAGAATGTGTCCAAGAACTACAAAGACCAGGTGGCCACAACGAACATCGCAACCGGGAAAGTGAGTTGGCGCACTCTGGACAAGATAAAGGTGGCGATCAAATCGGATAACCCTAAAATTATAGTCAACGCCATCGAAATTCCGATGCCTGAAAGCATTATTGTGTGGCCTAAAGTCTTAAACGAATTTGTGGCCAAAAACCTACTGCTTTCGGATACGTCAACAACTTTCAGCAACGAATTCAAAAATTCCTATTATCGACGATTTGGTCTTGTGTACTCAAAAAAGGGAAGCCTAACTGGTTCACATATTGATTTCGGTTGTGCCAATTGTTTTCATGTCATCACAGGAAAGAAATGGTGGGCCGTATCTCTTAACACTGAAGACAACATGGCTATGTTAAGCAATTGTGATATTCAAAACGTGAGTTTCCACCCAAGCGAGATGATGACGGTGAAGACATTTATTTCGTTTGAACCCGATGCTACGCTTTTCATGCCTGCCGGTGTGATTAATACAGTCTATATTGAGGAGACAACGGAGGGCTTCGGCAATACGTTTCTCTCTTTTCGATTTGAATAAGACTAGCGTGCGATAGGGGATAAATTATTATGAAGGCGAAGCAAACAGGCGGCTACCCTTTTGGATCTTATTGTAAAGCGATCCTCGAAGTACGTGCTAGGTCTAATTTCAAGAGTGAGCATGAATCAAAACGTATTTAAAAACATGGAGTACCTAACCTACATATGTGACGTTAAGGACATGAAAGAAACGAGGGAGAAGATAGAGAAGAAGCTGTGTGATTTCTTGAAAGTACAAAGTCGCTAGCTATAAACAGATCATCAAACGAGGGTGCTGCAGCGGAATCAAGTTACAAAGACGTTCCTAAGGCTTCGAGTTGGTTTGATTCCAAAGAAGGTACGCATTTAGTCTTGCCTTATAGCCTTGAACGTAAAAGCAGCAATTATAGCGTTGTCATATGCGAATATCAGAATTATGAATTAAAGTTCAATTAAGATAACATTTATCACACATGGGTGGAAAGAACACTTTGGAATTTGTGAACCTTTAAAATGCAAGAATAATGGCAGGAAATTTAGAAGCAAGCGTCCCGACACTTTCAAAAACCACTTATCATCTAGTGAGGAGTGCGAAGACTCGGATTTGCAAAAATGTCTCTGATGGTATGTTGTACGCAATGTAATGAATAAATAAAGATAAATAGCAATAGGTATGTTCGTTGACTTTTTCGTCGTACAGTTCGTGAAAAATTCGCGTAGTAAAATTCGTAGTACATTCGCGTGGTACATTCACGAGATGGAGTCGAGTTCAAATGAATCGAACAAACTGAATACCTATTCCCTCTTACTAATTCATCTGCAATCAAGCTTTTA
>NCKU01000451.1:0-41709 GCA_003675995.1 Dinothrombium tinctorium | reverse complement strand
GGCTTTTATACGATGGATCATTAACATCTGTATGATACGTAAACCGTCAGAGGGTTCGTATTTGGTTCAGTTGCGCGACTACAGAACACCTTCGTTATCAAAAGTGGTCAGTTTTCAAACAATCGGTTATCTAAAAATCAATTGGTCGCGCAACTGAACCAAATACGAACCCTCTGACGGTTTACGTATCATACAGATGTTAATGATCCATCATATAAAAGCCTAATTGCACATATTTGCTTTATTTTGTGATCAGAACATGAATGAATACATACCTTTGGTGATTGATATTCTCTAATATTTTAAAATGAATAGCGATGAGTATTTAATCAATACAAAAATACCATTGCATTGAATGAAGAGCTTTGATCACGACATGATTTCGTTTTGATCACTTCTCGTCTTGTTGAATTGAAGTGTTAATAGTTTTGAAAAACTCGAAGCGTAGCGCCGCCTTCTATTAATAGTTTTGAAAAAAGTGTTAAATGAAATTGACTGTAATTTCAGTGAATGCACAAAAATGCAATAAACTTACGCAATTGTGGGCATAAACAAATACAATGGCTTCAGGAACGCTTCCAATCCGTTTGGTTTTTTTACAGTCATAAGTTCTAATATATCTTCGTAATTAGAATCACGACCAAACTTTAAATTCTTTCTTTTCGCCAATTCACTGATTGTCGACACTCGAACAGAACCATCGAGATGTAAATGTAACTCAACCTAATAAAAATTTAATTTTTTTCCAAATAAATTTTATTCAAAATGTTAACACAGCGTAAAACTTGCCCTTGTTTTTGGAATTTTTGAAATCTCAATTTGCCTTCTTGGAAGAAGCATTTTGAACCAATTAAATTCAAATAAAAAACTCAGCATCAATTGTCAATAAAATCTACTTTCTAATTTTCGTTCGCCAATCGCACATTTTCAATTGAATTTTTGTTGACGCGAAAAACTGACTTATAAAGTGAGAAATTTTAATATTTTGACTTGCTCATCAAAAAGATTAAAGCCAAAAGCTCCGTTTATTTCATTAATCACACTGTCTACACAAAAGAATCTGAGAGTCTCGCGATTAGTGAACAATTGAATCGCTTTATTTCAAAGGCATTTATCAAACATGGTTTTAAAGAGCATTGTTTGAGAGCAATTTTTGAAATAAAAGTGTTCATTTGATTTTTAAACAAATAATTTTAAAGTTTTGACTACAAAAATGATTTAAAAATAGAATGTTGATAGTGTGAATGATTGAATCGCTTATTATGGGAAATTCAATTGTTTCTAACTTATGCAAGAGATGAAAATAGCGGAAAAAAGAGCTTAAACATATTTTAACTCGCAGTATCTCCTTTAATTCTTTTTAATAGATATACTATGCAAACAAACTTGCATTCAATCGCCCAAATCGTTTACAATAGCAAAAAGCTATCGATCGAACTTTTCATTTTATTTTTATGTTTATTTTATCTTTTCTTTATTAATGAAGCAATAAAAATATATGTATTATATTATCTGGTTAGTTCAATGCCTACAAAGTGTCAAATGCTTAATGAAACTCATCGCGATCCTCTACCAAGAAAAAGAAAATTTCTTACGGCGATTGCCGACGTTTGTATATCTTCGTAATTAGAATCACGACCAAACTAAATTTTCTTTTCGCCAATTCACTGATTGTCGACACTCGAACCGAACCACCGAGTTGTAAATGTAACTCAACCTAATAAACATTTAATTTTTCTCCAAACAAATTTAATTTAAAATAATGTTACGTACCGCAAAACCTGCGCTTGTTCTTTACATTTAAAGTATTTTAAACGGATTATTCGAGGATCCTCTTATAATTGACTAAGAAGGAATATCTCTTGGTTTTATTAATACTAAAGAGAAAATAAGAATCATATACTTTTAAAATTAACTTTCATGTTTTACATTTTTAAGCAAAAATCAAAATGAAACTTAAAAATATAAAATGAAATAAAATAAAATATCTCTTAAAATAGAAATAACTAGAGTTTAAACAATAAAAACTACAATTGAGTAAAATTTCATTTTAATAAGCATCAAGAAATTCACACGGTTCACAATAAAAGACATTTTGTCGTTCATATTTTTTTTAATAAAGATTGCCGTGCTACGCTAAGCTTTATTTATGTATAAAGCAGAAGTAAATAAAATTAAGTATGGTGAGCCACCAAGCAGTTAACAGTCGTTGTACAAATATCGGTAATGCAAATAAAAAAACTTAAAAAGTTGAATTATTTTGAAATAATTTTGCCAGTTATGCAATATTTAATGCTAGCAATCTTCAAACTTTCTTTCAGCAAATGTAAGACTAACAAATTTAACAAGTGCGTGTCGAATGCGGAAATTTTATATGGTTAACCATCTGAACAAATGCTTTCTATACTTCCTACAACTTCATAAAGCGAGTTTTTTTAAAAAAATTATTTGTACTCGGGGAAACAAAAGATTAAATTCTGTAAAACGATCCGATTTAAGTGGAACTAATTGTTCCTTCAAATGCTTAAAAAAGTAGATCATTTTTCTTAAAATAGTTTCTTTAATTGTTTGAATGGTTTTAAGATAGTTTTTAATGCAATTTGTTTTCAAAAATTTAATATTTAAGCTTTAAAGGAATATAAATGCTTAAAATTTCTTTATTTTTCGACTCTTTGCTGTATTAATAAGAACGAACGTTAAAATGTATCGAAGCATTGTGAATAGTATTGTACTCGCCTGTTTCATTTTAACTGTCATATTCATTCAAACAAGTTTTTCAAAAAGTAAAGACGTACGAAATATTCTGATCGGATACCTTCTCGGACAAGGCAACACTGATGCTGGAGCTCAGCCAATTTTTTTTCCAATGTAAGTTTTTTTTGCTTCTTTTTTTTAAATAAGCGTTTTTATTTGGTAATCTCAGGTTCATTCCTCGTTAAATCAACGATTCTTTGACTCACTTTTTGGTTTCGACATGTCATTTTTTCAAAATTATCAAATTCAATTCATTTTATAATTTTTTGATCAAATACTTAAAAAAAAAACTTAAGAATTAGTAATGATCAAGTTTTGCTCGTCAAGTTTCGATAACTTCCCAAATAATTATTTTGTGTCTTATTGTAATTGTAAAATTTGAGCTCTTTTTCGCATTTTGTAATTAAGATGTATTGTAATGCTCTCAATTAAATAACTCAATTCAAAATAATTTTTATAATTTTTGTTTTTATATCAATATTTTGATTAATAATTTTAGCTTTTTATGTGTTCGTAAGTTAAAATTTGGCGATTAATCCAAAATACACATCACGCTTTGTAAATTTGTAATTATGCTATCTTTTAAATAAAAAATTATTTAAAGCTTCAATTAACATTTAATAAATTACTTTTGCTTTTAACAGCTTTCATCACGACTAGATTCTTATATTTCGATGTGACAAAGAAGTTCATGTGAATTGTGAATGTGGTAAAAACTTTATTCTCTATTATCAAGCATTATTAACAAGTTAGTTGTCATGTTTTGTAGAATCAATGTACACTCGTGTCTAATACAATCTTCAAAGTCTACATACAATACAAACTCATACATTAATACAAACTCTATCGCTTTGAAATAAAGCGAATAATGTCATCAGCGATTTCTGATAAGGTAATTGCTTTAAAAGTTAAATACACAATTCGTTATGCGATTTGTAATGATCTTAAAAGTGAAACTTTGAAAAGAGCTATAAACACAAAAGTGCTGTGAAATGCATTCTGTTTGATCCAATGTTCAGCGTGGACACAACTTTCGTTAGCTTTGGATCCGTTTCGCGCAGGAAGTGTTTGAAATTCGTGTTTGTCCTCTTTCAAGAAAATTGCATCGTTGAGCAAAAAACCGACGTCCAGAAATTGAAGTGACTTTCCTTCGTTCGTCAGCTCACAGATGGAGGAAAGCGATGGGTTCGTAGTTTTTGATTTGTTTGCCGCGCGAAGCGCCCTCTCTTCATATTCACTTTTCTTCAGGGACCATTGCCTATTTGTGATCGTAGGTAATCACTTAAGCAAGGTAGTTATTTAGCAAATATAAGAATATTACGTACAGTGCAGCGCAAAAAAAGAGCTAATAATTGATTCTTAATGAATGAAAAAACTAGTAACCTTTTTATGCAAAAACGCATTCTATTTTGCTATTTTGCTCTTTAGTGTTTCTCATTTCTTTGTGGCTATTCTACTCAGACTCTAAACTTTTATCAAAGCTTTTTTATGTCTCGCTATTGAAAAATTTCATCAATATGAATAAAATGCGTTCCGTAAAATTCTGGAAATATTTGATTTAATATATTAAATGAAAAAAGAAAGCAAACTGAGGATATTCAAGTTTTCATCATTTCTACAACTTACTCTTTAATATTTCAAAATTTATTGAAGAGTTCTAAGCTAAAGTTATGTATTATTAAAGTTTGATAAAAAATAATTCATATTTCATTTTGGCGTTTTATTTTTAAAGCACAAATGTTTTAAAAAATTCACAATTTAAACACATTTAATCTTAAAGGTTGCAAAAATAAAAATTATAATTGGATAATTCAAAAAGCGAAATTTGCCATAGAGTTGTATAGAATTGAGTTAGTAATTAATTCGTTTTTACTACGTCTCATATAGCTTATGCTATGCATTTTATACGCATGGTTTATTTCTCTATATTAAATTTGAATTTGAATTTATTTAGCAAAGATGCTATTTGATACATCAATTTTGACTTTTTAAAAATTCAAAAATCAATTTTTTTAAATATTTTGAATGATTGAAAACTTTTTAAGTTTTGAGGTAATAAATTGTGGAACAGTATGAAAGATGAGGTAAAATGAGTGAATTATAAAAAGTTTTTGCAGCTTCAGTAAAGAAAAATGGTTTCATGGGTATACATAAAATTAATCAAAAATAAACCCAAAATGATTAAATTCTGGTTAATTTAACGTTGCAAATTTGTAATTTGGATTTTGTGTGCTGCTGCCGCGCAAAAGAATAAAAATTTTAAGTGAAATATGCCTTTCGTTGTTTAGTTGATTTTTACCTATTCCGTTCCTGTATCATGTTAGCGTTTGAGCCAATTCAGTCTGAAATGATTGCTTCACTTCTCAATCTCTTAGCATGAAATCAAAAAATGATAAAGTTTAACTTGATTTGTTATTTATGTTTCACCTCTAAAATTCATCATTCTTATCGCAATGAATTTCATTTTTGAATGAAATGGTTCATTAAAATCAATAAAATAAAATAAAAAAGCTAAAAAACTTTTTTTTCTTTAAGAAAATAAATTGACATGAAAATTTTGTTTTTCAAAACTTTGCATTTAAAGCAAATATGTTCTTCTATATATTAAAAAACTTCGCTTTCAATATAAAAATGTTTATTAATTTAAAAATAAAAAACTTAATGCTTTTATCATAAGCAAAACGAATGCATTCAAAAATGGAATGAATTGAAGGTAAAAGCTTGCTCGAAAGTAGCTTTTAAAAATTTCGCTCGAATAATGGACTATTTATTGATCAGTTTAGAGTTTGAGTGCTCAGCTCATCGTTAAAGTTTTGTTCGCTTTTTTTCCATCAAAAGGATGCAAAATATAATTTTAAATTCGTTTTTGCTCTTTACTATCATTAGCACTTGATTTTTGCGAAAATGTTTCTTATCGTTTTGAAAAGTTGCACTGAAAACGAAGATAACACAAATTTTACATTTAGCTTCAACTAATTCACTTCGCTTTTGATACGAATTAAAGTTCCTCTTTATTAAAATGAAAGAAGTTCATTTGCTTTTAAAATTTCAAACTTTCAATGGTTTTTACTCACTGCATTAAGTCAACTTAAATTCATTTAAATAATTAAAGCGGTACAACATTTTGCATTTTAGCGAAATTTGATGAAAATAAATTGCTTTATAATTTCGGCGGATTTGAGTAAATTTCGAAAATTTAGAACTACATCTGCTCATTTCACAAAAGAGTACAACTTTGAACATCAAGAATGATTTGAGAGATTAAAAACGCGCATTCTTCAACTCATTTTTCATGTCTTTCATAATAATTTGTAGAAACTTTTTTAATTCAAGGCAGACTACGGAAAACAGACTCTAATCGTGGGCAAATAATTAAATTTCATTACTCTATTTCGATATCAGAAAAATGATGTTTTTTGTTTAGCGTTTTGTAACATTTATAATAAAAAATGTAACGATAATCTCAGTAAATGAGCGAAATGAATGTTTTGTGCAATTTTATTTATGGCGAAAGAAGATTTATTTCAAGTTCTTTATCAGTTTTTAACTATGATTTCAAAAGAATAAAGAGTTTGAAATTACTTTCATGTTACTTTTAAATTTCGAGATCGCAAAATTTTCTTTATATGCTTGAAATCGCCGAATTCGCAGAGTCATTGTAGAAACTCACATAAATGTCGAAATCAAATATTGAATTTCTTTACATACGACTTTTAATTTTGTGTGATTTTTATTGAAAATCTCTCATTTGAAAAGTCAAGAGGTTTGTTTTGACTGTATAGGGAATTGGTTTGAAGATTATAAGTGAGGCTGGCAAAAATCCGTAGCCGAAAAGTTAAAAGTTTGCCGAACACGATTAAATTAGTTTATCTTCACATATAAATAATTTATATGCAAAATTATTAAAAATTCTATTCGCCGAAATTGGCGAATTGTGATATGTTCAGCCGAAAAAGTATGTTTTCCACGGAAATAGCCGAAAAGTTATTTTAAATTATTTATGCGCGAAATGTGTTTATTTAGTACTAAATAATAATGACATCAATAAAATCATATGGAAATCGAGTATGAGATACAATAAAAAATATTTAAAATCTCTTAAGGCAATTTTTTGCGGAAAGTCTGTATAATTTTGTGACTATCGGACATTGTCGTCACAAGAATTCAGTTTCGATGAATACGCAACGGATTGTTAGGTTGAGACTGACACTTATTGACATAATAAAAGTACAAAATGCGTTTAAATCTGAGAAATTACACAAAAAATAAATTTATTTATGCGGAGTTCAGAGATGGGATGCGAGTATGGTTATCGGTTGTCGATACGACGGTATGGGACATTTGAATGTGTCTAGATCATTGAAAACCAAACGAAGAGTAAAATTACAATCGGAAGATTATTGTCAAGAGTGAAATTGATATTTAGATGTGGTATTTATGCAAACGTTTTCGCTATCAGACTGACTAGAGACGATTTGATAATCCTTTGCTTGTTGTAGTGAGCGTTTAAGCCACAATTTATCTCAGAAAAAGCATCAAATCGTATGATAGATCACAAAAATGTAAGCATCATCAAAACAAGATCTTAATTTTAAAGGGAAAACTTTTACAACTGTCAATCTATTTCGGTTAGTAGAATCAGAAAGAGACTTAAGTAACAAATCTTTACAAATCTAGAATCTAGTGTTCTTATTCTCTTTTACTTTATGATCTACTTTAGTTATTTGATTACATCTTGAAGCTTAACAATTTTTCCCTAAAAAATTTATGCATCGAAAAGAATAAGGGGATGTTATAACTTGTTGAATTGATTTAAAAACCAAATTTAGTTAAAAACAAGATTTTTTGCGCTGATCAATTCTGTTGGTGTGTAGCATTTATCACACATTGTGAATCTTTCTTACCTAAAAATCAGCTTTTTTAGCCAAGAGAATACTATGGTTGTGTATTTAAAATATTTTATTTAACCAAATTTTTTACCCTCCGAATTATCCGCCGAAATTTCGATATTTTTTAGCCGATTTCCGGCCGATTTTTGTTATTTTTATTAGCCGAAATTGCCAGCCCTAATAAGTGAAGCATGGAGTAAACCTTTTATCGTTTAACATGCCAATCATGCTGATATAAAAAATTATAGACTTAACGGTTCATTTGATCTTAAAACAGATCAAATTACAATTTTTGTTTGGTTTTTAAGTTTCTAAATTACAAAACGCTATTTCTGATTTTATGCAGTTGAGTTAAAAGAGCGATTAAAGAAGAGTTTTACAATTAAATGATTGCAAATATTTTTTTTTATGTTCACATGAGGTTTCGAAAGCAAAAATAAATTTTGAAAGAAATTCTAGAAACGATTTTTAATCAATATTTTGATCGCTTATCAATGCACATATGCTAAGCTATTCTCTTGAAAAATAATTCCATTCTCAAAGAGAGCGGCGTTTGCAACACAAAACACAATGAACAGTTGTTGCGATTCAGTGGTTTTTTATTCTGAATAAAGTTTCTGTGTGAGAAGGAAATACATACACAAGAATGTATCTGATCTTCATCTCTCCCTCAAATCTCGTTCATTCACTCACCGCATTAGTATTCTTGTGGAAATCGAAGCCGACGAGAGAGATTTTTCTTATTCAAAACGATAAGCTTCGAAAGTAAACATAATACACTTATTCGTTGAAAAGCGGTCGCATTCGGCGGCAAAAGCGGTGAATGAAGTTCGAAATGTGAAGTATTTTTGAAAATTTTCTTGCATTTCCGATATTCTTTGCATAGAAAATTTCGCTAGAATATATCATTCGCTTCGCCATGTGAAGCGGGCCGAAAGAACTCGAGGTTCAGCGTGAACTTCAAATGGAATTAAAGTTCACGAACTTAAAAAGTATTAAAATATCTGATTTATGCACTTTTAAGTGGCTCTTTATTCATTATTTAATTCGAAGCGAATTTCCTCTTACGTCAAACATTCTCAAGAGTACCGCAAACAAAGTTTCGCTTTGAAACAAGCAAAATTATAATCTTAATAATTAATTAATTAATTAAATACGAGCAAAAATTGATCGAGTCTTTTTTCTTCGGAGGAATGTCATATAATGAATTAGGCAAAAGTTGCGGTATTCAAATTAACGCAAAACTTAATTAGCGTCGAGTACAGTGGAGTCTTTTCAATTTCTCGCCCCTTCTTTCAACTCAAAAAGCATCTCTTCGCTCGTTTTGTCAGTTCGCAAGCTTTCGAGTGCAAAATAATAATCGGGTGAACTTTATAAATAAAGTACCATATGGTGTACTTAAAGGCTCCAATATTTCGTTACACATGTTTTTGCTGCTTCTCTCGAAGCTATTTTCCTCTTCTCGACCATTTCAAAGCGCTGTTTCTATCATTTATCATTTAACTAAGTTTCGCCACCAAAAAGAGAAGAAGAAAAAAATGAAACTTTCTTGTATAATTGCTGCTATTTCGGGTCTCTTTTCTTAAATCGTGTGTGGTTCAAACTTTTGACTAACTTTTAACAGCAAACATTATATGAAAAACTTATGTCGCACACAAAGTCTCATATTCTGCCAAGTTACATTAACTTTCTCCTTTCTGAACTCGATTTTAAATGAAACAAAATTGCGAGAAAAATTCAATACGCAAAGCTTTCTTTCTTCTTACTTTACGATTCGAAAAAAGTTCTCTCAGTCAATTTCATTGATCTCTTCGAATAATTTCAAATGATAAACTAAATAATCATAATTCAAGAGTCAAAGAAAATCTTTTCTATTTTTAATCTTCACACAAAATCATTTTCATAATAAGCTTTTCCGTTGAAAATGTTTGATCAAAAAATTTTTACTGCAAATATTAATTCGGTTCATTAGGAAAATTTTGAATTCATTTTGTATGCTCACTAATTAGTTGTTTGTTCTGAAAATTTAAACTTGCGAATCCCAATGAAGCAATCTAAAAATATAGATTGCGACAATTTTCACCAAGCGAATATTTTTGCGAATCTTTTGTGGAAGAGAAATAGAAATTCAGACGTTATATAGAGCAGCTTAAAAAAGTTGCACAAAAGATTTACATTACATTTTATATGCAGTTTCAAGTGTCACTTCAATTCTTATTTGTCGAATGCGCGATAATAAAAATAGTCTGGTTTCTGGTCTCACATTTCTTAACTATTCTTTTGCTCTAAAAATGAAGATTGAAAGCGCATTCATTTTTTTGTCTCAAACGTGACGCTGTTTAAATTCTTTTTCGTAGTTTAAAAATCTAACGAGGCTGGTTGTTTCAAATGTCGGCTTCACATTTAGCTGAAATTCTGTAAATCAATATTCGCCACATTGTAACAGAAATTGGCACCACTCATCGTGTATTTACGCGCGTAAAGTTCGCATTTTTGAACTTTGTAACACAACATCGAATGATCAATCGGCTATCCTCAATGTGAACGCAAAATTGCACGCCTGTAAAGCGTGTATTTTTACTCTTTGACCAACATTCATTCGCCATTTTTGCTTTGTTTCGCACACGAGTTCGAAAAATGTTCAATTTCGCTGTATCGTCTACCGATACGAGAACGCAGCCGAAACAAATTTGACACAAATTGAAAATTCGTGAACAAAAGTGTCATGGTAAGTGAAAACTTTTTATATTCGTTTTAAAGATTTATTTAAAGGATGTTTGATTGACTATTTAAGTGTAAAGCTTTTTTGATCAAATTTATTCAACTTTCGCCTCGATTATTTGTGTTCGAATTTCTCGTAATTTCATCTTTTTGTTAATAAACTTTACAATTTTTTTTTTTGCTACTTGAGAGAACCATTTTATTAGACATCGTGAGCGGAATTGAGAACGGCAAAATTTTAGCTGTTAAAAGTTGTCAAGGAAGTGAAAGTTCAGAGCATTTGAGTGATGATTTTTTCGTTAGTAAATACACAGAAGAAATCAAAACACTGTCATTTCCTGCATTCATTTCGAATTGGTAATTTATTTTTTTCAAGAAAAATAAGATTAATTCAGAAAAATCTGCTATTTCCGAATAACACTTTTTACAGCAGGAATAGTAAGAGAAATAGATGAGTGAAGCGGTGTAAAAGAAGCTGCCCAATACATTATATTAATCATCGATCGCCGGAGTGAGAGTGATCATCGCTTGTCAGTTGTATTTATCAAGCGAAGTGTTACAAAAGTACACGTTTTCCGTTTTTTTCATAAGCCGTTTACGCTATTGGCGACCTAAAAGTTGGTCGCAGTAATGAAGTATCCAGCAGTAGCCAGAAATGCAACACTATATACACACGTAGAGCGCAATATTTAGCCACACTGAATGAGGAAGATCAATGAGCGTTGTAATCAACTTTTTGTCACTTTTGTTACATTAATCTCGTCATTTTCTCGCCGAAGAAGATGAACGAGAATGGAAGAATATGTTTGCGGATCTGTTACATCAGGCAGGCACGTGTATCAACTTTTTTTCTGCTTGCTTTAAATTAACTTTCGCTGCGCGCAAAAGACAAGTGCAAAAGTCAAGTAAAAGATTTGCTCGCTCGCAACGAATTATGTGTTATTAAATTTTCACGAAATGTCTTTTTGCGCGGTAATCTTGAAATTACACACAATATGATACATAGACGAGCTATTTGTTCTTTGCTTTCTCTTTTATTACATATGTTATTTATTTGAATGTACGCAATAATTTAGAAGAAAGTCATTTTCGTCTTCACCTTCATCTTCGCTCGTCTTGACGTGCCTTTCGCGCTCTCTTCGCTCGACAATAACTCCCAAAAGAAAGAGCAGCGGAGGAGGAGGAGGAAGAAGCGAGCGCGAAAAATCTGAGCTAAGCTCGCCGCTCTTCTTTTTTGCTGTTTCAGCGCCGTAAAACGCCATAAAAATCAAAGCTATTTTCATCACGAGTTGAGGCCATTAGCGAAAATAGTGGACGAAAGGCGAGTCCGCAGCCATTTTTCTTCTTGTTTACTCTACGCTAGCTTTAAGAAAATGCACCACTGGTGGGGTTCGGATGCAATCATCTATGCGATGAGCGGTTGCAGCTATGAAATTTTGTATGCCATTGTGCAAGAAATCGTAACTCGAGCGCATTTCACTGCCAGTAATACATATTCACCCCCACTCTTCACAGAAATGAAAGCAAATCAAGATTTGTGTCTCACATTTGTAGTAGAGACTCCAATTTTGTATTTCATGTATCATTTATCGTTTACGCCATTATTTGCTTCAACTTTTTCGTGCTCCTTTTTCCTCGAAACCACTATGATTTTCATAAATATTAAAAACTTTTACTTCAAATATAATTTATATATTCGCTGAAAATTGAAGTAGCGATCAGTTAAAAGCATTCGCGATAGAAAGAGTCCCTTCGCAGCGTACAAAATGATGGTGTGCAGGCAGACGGAGAGCTAAATAGTAGAGGAGAGCGAAATGCTTGCTTTCGCAAATCCTCTTTTCTTTTTTAATAAAAAATTTTTTCAACGAACACAAAATTTTATGTGTATTTCGTTTAGATTTCCATGAAATTTATTGAAGTAATCTATTTTACTGATACGCAACGCTTTCACTCCTCTCTTCGTACTGAATTCGCTTTTCTACTACCACTGCTCTTAGTGGCGAAAGCGAGCTATTCGAAAAAATTGAATGCATCACTTTCGACGCAATGTTTATTATCTGATATGAGTGAGCGCATAAAAAGTGAACACGAACCGCACAAATTAAATCATACGAATAATACGTAAATGTGAATTTTATATTTGCTTTAAATTGAGATGATAAATTGTTTAGCGAACGCGATAAAGCTCAAATTTCCTTTCACTCTCACATTCTCCGTATGCAAACGAAAAAGCGCTCACGTCTTGAAAAAAAAAAAATTTCAAATGATATGTAAAATGGGACGTTGAGTTGAAATGATTTGCATTGTTACGAACTGTAAATCAAAGTAGCTGAATATTGCAGCACTAAATTCAATCGCGAGAATAAGTTTTATTCAATTATGCTAACCGTTTGACAAGTGACATTTGACATAATAAACTTGTAAATTGCATGTGTCGCTTTCGCGATCGGCTCGTTTATCATTTGAATATGTGAATCGCAAAGAATATGAGCTCAGATTTAAATTCAAATTCGAAAAGTTACTCGATCAATTTCGTCGCACTTTTCGATGACATTTAGCCATAGGCGATGCAATCCCAAGTTTACTCGCATTTGCGCTTTTTAAGTAGAGAATTTTGCAAATTCTACAAATTTTTGCTTAATTGTTTGGCTGCGTTCGAATTTTTAATTTAAACTTCATTAAAACTTAATATTCAACAAAATGTTTACTTTAACTTTAGAGATTTGAGTAAAATAGATGAAAATTTGCGAAAATCGTAATTTACAGTGAGCAAGTTAATTACTTCGAAAAGAGTTATTCTTTCACCATCGACAAATGAACATCGAATAGATGCATGTTTAGCGCAAAGACGCTATGCCCCATTTCAATCTACCCTCTTACGGTGCGCTAATTTGAGCATTAGTTACTTGCTAATTAGCTGAGAGAGGAAAGAGCGAGAAGCAAAAAGTAAAGCCGGCGAAGTTATTTCGCTTTCTCAAAAGTCGCATTAAATACGAGTGAAGCGAGTGAAATTAGTTGTGGGATGCATCTGCGGTATTTTGCAATTACAAATTAGTATTTTGAATCGTCGGATAGAAAAATCAAATGAACGCTGCTCTCGCGATAATTGAGTTTACAATCATCAAGTTACCTCATTCCTCATACACACACAAAAGGAATATCTTGCCTTCATAGTTATTTGATAGCTGAGCAAATGATTTAGCATTCATTCTCTCGCTTATTACAGTAAAATTTGAGCAAAAATGAGAAAGCAAAGCGCGTGTTTTATGCAAATAGTTGAAATGCTGAACGCAAAGAATTTTGTAAACACTATTCGTGCACCATTGAATTCATTTTTTTGAATGAAGAGAGAAATCAAAACGAAACAACGGCGAAAGTAAAGTTGCCTTCAGTGATAATTTTTCATGAAAACGATCGATGCTATTTATCATTTTTTAGCTGCTTTTTTGCGCAAACATTCGCCGCTTTTTTTTACTGACGGACACGACACTGAGATACGTCGATTTATGTATACAAGCGAGTGGTTTGTTGACCAGCGATCGCCTAAAGCTGCGTTCGAGTAACATATAATACTTGTAGCAAATAGCGAACGAGAGAAGTGACAGTTTTATTAGCGAATTGAGTAAAACCCTACCGTTTATACAATTGTATCAATAAATGAGTGCGAATGCAATGCGACGAGCGAAAGAGACAAAGTGTAGCGCGAAGGGCTAATAGAAAAAGATGAAACTCGGAGACGGAGGAGAGAGAGAGAGAGAGAGAGAGATGTGAGTGAGTGAATCGAATGAATTATATAAGGACAAGTAAAGCGAAGCGTTCACTCGCGGCATTAATTTAATGAATTTGAAGCGCAAAACTTTTGTAACGGGCGAAAGAAGTGAACAAAACGTTGCGAGTAAATCTTTGTCTATTTACTCTAACTTTGTCTCAACTCAACTCTCTTATTTACACACACAGGAAAATGCAGCACTCAGACGAAGTGTATTAGACAAGTGAAAGTAATCTTCGTTCATTTGCACTACTAATGCTTGCTAATGTAGAATTGTGCCCAGCGAAGAATTTTTTGCTGATTAATATTTTTCGCGCCATCGCTTCTGGTTTGTTATCGCGTAATCGATCGCTATCATTACTGTAAAACGGTGTTTCAACATTTCATTTCTGGTAATGATGTTTTTATTTCGTTTGCTTTCAAATAAGTGCAAAAACAGCGGCTGAAAAAAGAGACAAAAAGCAGCGATACATAACTACATAACGTACCGCACACGGCGAGCGCATCGTTCATATTTTTGCCGTCGATCTCTGCCTGTTTCGACAGAAATGTATCGCAAAGTATTGCGAACAAATTAATCATTGTCATCAGTTGAATTATAGCTATGATCAAATGCATTAATGCATTATAATGGCACAAAGAAATCGATTTATTTTGAGAAACGAAGGGTGTGTGAGGCTCTTGCTTCGTTTTTCGCGAAGAGCATTTTATTTGTTTAACATTTCACGAGAAATACGAAAATGAACGGATGATGTATCAAGAATAAACACTTGACAAACGATTTTTTCGCTTTATGACTGCGAAAAAAACACTTTCTTATTCAAACAAACAGCGACAATGTTTTCTTAACCGAAATACTGTCAAAAAAAGAGTTAAGAAACTTCTACTACGTCGTTTGCACTGAAATTCGAGTCAAGTGTTTGTGGTCGAATTATGTGCATACGATTGGCTCAATTGTTTTTCATTGCGATCGATGAGAGAAAAGTTTGAATTTTAAATTTTCGGGAGAAAAGAGTTGAAATCGAAAGTGAAGCTGATGAAAAAAAAAGAATTGAAAAGTAAAGAGGCGAGCCTCGAACTTTGCATGCATCTTTAGCATTTCAAAATATTTTCATTCATTCGCTCGCTTCTCGCTGTTGAATACGAATAAAGCAGATTCAGTTTGAGATGTGTACGCGAGAAGGACGAGAAGAAGAAGAAGAAGTGCGCTTAGCAAATCGATATAAATCTATAATTCAAAAACGTAACAAAGCATTTTCAGTGTACTAAACGCATGGCGCTCGTTTTTCTCTGCTTTTCATTTCGTCGTCATTTCGCACAAAAGTACTCATTAAATCCCGAATTCAAAATCATTTATTTATTCTTTCAGGTTATAAAGCTTTTCGCGAGCAAAAAGAAGCTTTTCTTCGTCGAAAGAGAAAATCGGAACAAAAGAAAAGCAATTATAAACTAAACGTGTACCGTGTAAACACATTTTATGGTTAAATTTCAATTAAAGTAATCGCAATAAAGCGAGCGAGCGCAAAGAGTAGAGTAATTGCTTCATTAAATTTGCTTCGTAGCGTTAACTCGTTCATTACACTTTTTTTCATCCGGCTTCGAAATTTAAACGCATTTGCGAAAATTTATGGTCGAAGCGAGCGGAGAGAAAGGCGATCGCAGCAGCGAGCTTAAACACACCATCAAACTGCGAAATGAATGAGCGAAGTAAAGCGAAGCAGCGAAGGCGAAATGCGCGCGTTCGCCGATGTTCAACGAAACAGGCAATTTACAAAAAATGCGAAAATAATGGATGGCTAAGTATTAAAAATACATGTTCGCCTTTTTTGTTGCACCGAAAACTAAATTTATCCATTTTAAAAATGAGAGTTCGCGTTTCGTGCGATTTATAAATATTTTAGAATTTAAACTTTTCATTTTATTTTCTCCACTATTTTAAATAAATTGTCAAAATTTTTAGGTTAAAATCTTCTTCTTCGCTTTCTCGCTGCCACAAAAAAATCGATGCTCAAATCATCGAATGCGCTCACGCGATGTGTAAATCGCTCTTCGCAATTTATGATTATTTTTATTTTCTTCAATTTTCAAATCGAAGCAAAATACACACACGAGCGTGTTTTGTACGAAAAAGCGCAATCATTGTGAATATCGTTTGTAACTTCGTATCACAAATCAACGCCACTTGATACCCGATGGTAGTGGATGGCAAATTACACGAGTACGCGTTACACAGCTTGCCATCGAAAAGCACTACAAAGATAGAAAAAAAAAGATGCGAGCGTTTGTTTGCGCTTCATTGTATGAAGCTATCGCTAACAATGGCCGTCACCAAAAGCGACTTTTTGAATATCGATCTGAACATTTTTTTCTTCTCGTTCGATTTTTTATGTTAAAAATGTTTTTATAGAAAAAACTCGCCTTCAATCGTTTTTCCACTCTTTTTGAAATGTTAAAGCTACAAATGACACTTAGTGACACATTTACGATTCGAAGCTATTCTTACAAAAATAACGTTTTCTAGATATTCATATTTTACATAAATTGATGTTTCTTCTCCGAATTTTATCCTCAGAATATATAAGTTTGTGTTTAAAAGTCGTATTCGAGCAAAAGATTTTACACTGCTTCGCTCAGCAAAAAAGAAAGTATAAACATCGAAATTCACTTCCACGCGAGTGGAATGTAGAAGATGAATCGGCGCGCACATCAGCCGTAGGTATATATTATACACCCCCGTCTCCTCTGACTTTTATTACTCGAAAGTACACGATTCACAGCTTAATTAATGTGTGTTTTCCGATTTTAATGATGATTTGTCGTCACGAGTGCAGATATAAAAACTTGACTGCAATTTTCGTTTTGCAACGCGGGTCCGAAATTAAGAGCGTTCGTGTCAATACAATAAAGTAGATTTATTTAGCGAATTCACCTAATAACGTACGGACGGATTCGTACGTTTTGTTTTCGATGAAAAGTTTCACTGTTTGCGCACAAATTTGCTCTCTGCCGGCGAAGAATTCGAGCGTTCATATTAGAAGGGTACAACGCGTAGACACAATTTCCTCGATACCGTCATTTGTATTCTCGATTTTCGCTTCCCCTCAGCTTCTTGCTTTCTCATTTCATTCTTGTGCAGTTAAAAGCGTGTCAATATATTGCGACAAACTTTTTTGTTTTCACATTTTCGACAAGCAATATTCTCATTCGACATTTTCCATCGAGCGCAACATTGTTCGTGGCTATGTTTTAAGTCTCGCTACGCGACTATAATCTTCGGCTTGAATATATTACAGTTCATGGGTCGAAACTTTCATGATAAATGTCCAATGAACGTCTTCACGCCATTTTTCACTTCTTTGTCAATGTATCAATATTTAATCACGCTTTCGTCTTTTTTAAAAAATGAATTTTTAAATGACTATTAATTAAACTTGGTTCACTTTAATGATTTTCTAAGTAAAATCATTGTGATTTAAATTACATTGCTCATTGAGATCGGTTTTGATCATCTTCATAAACTTTGCTCATCAATTTGTTTTTTTTTTCTCAACAAAACTTTCACATGCCAAAGATTTAGTGATGATCTGAAAAATTAAAAATTAAAAATCAATTGCAGTTGTTAAATTTTACATTCACTTCACGATATTTAAACTCTTGCTCCGAGGTTAAAAAAATAATTTTTTGAATTAGTTTAAAATTATTTTTAACTTAAAGAATATGGTTATTTATCTCGAGTTTATTAGTTCAAGCAAGATTTGTCAAAATTAGATTTGCTTTTCGAAACGAAGCGAAGCGTAAGAAAACAGAAATAATAAATTAGAATTTTGTTGCAAAAAAATTGGAAGCTCGGAAAAATAAGAACTCACATACATATAACTCATATGCATTAAATGAGATAGAGGAGAGCGAGAGTGAGAAAGAAAGCTGAGCAAAAAAACTAACTTTTGAGTTGAAGTTTAAATGCCAATTTTGAGCATAAATGATTAATGTAACCTAAAGCAACCGAACGAATGCTTGGGTCAAAATAAATTGCTTGTCGCAATTTATACGACGGCAAATTAACATTTTGCTTCGGTTTTTAGATGCACACTTTCAATCGTTAAGTACGTCTGCTTGAGCAGCGAGAACGGAAAGAAAAGAGAAAACGAGAGAAGAAGTTAGCTTCTGGTGTTGCTGTAGCTACAAACCGCAAATACGCTTTCGTTCGCAACATCAAATTGAATTAATGTAAGTTTTTTTTTATATGAAATAACGTATTGAAAAAACTTTCGAAAGAGAAAAATGATTTAAAACGCAACGCAAACTTCATACTGTCGAGTGTTGACTTAGCAGCTAGTTGCATAATTCATACGAGCAGCTAGGTGTCGTCATATGAATAAGCTCATGCATTCTAACGAACAAATAAGTGTGGCTCAGCTAGTTCGAAATGTTCAGGAATGGCAAGCAGCCATAGATTTTACTCGAGCACGTTAGCACACTTTTAATTCAGCTCAATGGTACAAATTGTGTTCGATCGTTGTGCGCGACACTTAAGCAGTAAAAGCATAAACACACTCGCTGCTTGTCGCCATGTAGCACTTGCTTATTTTTGTGACTCTGTGTTCTCGCGTTCGAACTACTGTTATAATGAGAAGATAGTGTAAATGGTGTTAATAAAACAAGTAAACTTTATGTATACATCGTTCGTATGTATCGCTGGACAACGGCGAGCACAGTAAATCTGCCTGCGCTCAACACGATAGCGAAGTGCGATAGTAAAAAGTTCTCGTTGATGACCGCCGCTGATGGCCGTGAATACGACACTGCATACACTTACACTAAGATCGTAAAGTGATCGAAAGAAAAAAGAGAAGAGGAAAAATGAATGTTCATTATTACGCGAATACGTGAATTGCAAATATTTGAGCGTCGAACGCAATCGACGTGTTTGGTGTTCTTTTCCAGCATTTTCATTTTAAATACTTGAATGGTTTCGGCTTGTTTTTTCGCTGATAGCCTCGTCGAGTAGCTTGCGTATAGTTATTGCTTATATAAGCACATACATGTAGCTATTTCAAGCTCGCTCTCTCATTTTCTCTGTACGCTCATTGTGCTGGAATAGATTCTGGAAGAGAGGAGCACCGAGAGAGAGAGAGAGAGAGAGAGAGAAACTCGACAAAAATCAATATCGATCTCTAGAGCCTGCAAAACACGTACAGACCGAAAGATTGCTTACATGCTATATTTCTTAAACATAAAATGTGCACGCCGAGTAAAGGCTTCGTATTTCGTCCTCGTATTTGGCTTTAAGGATTGCGCTTTGCTTCATCTTTACTCATCTCGCTCACTTATACTCTCTTGTGCTCTCTTTTCTTCTCTCTCTCGTTCTCTCTCTCACTCCTCTCGCGCTTCGTTTTGCGTGACCAGAATTTTTTTATTTGTACCGAACTTATCTTCTATCATCTTTACTGCTTTCGTTGCAAAATCCAATAAAGGTGTGGTTTTCATCTGTATATCGCGTAACCTTTTTCGATTGTAATCATTGTCAAATGTCACCGAGTCTAAAATTACAGGCAATCATTTAAAAAAACGGCTTCGAGTAATACTTCGCCATTAATAAATCAATAATCGATTCCCTCGCCTCGCTTAAAACTTTTGAAATAACAGAACTTTGAACTAATAGAAACGAAAGAAAAAACTATTAAAAATTTACTGCACACCGCGCTTCGCGACAAACAACATTTAGCACTTTCCACTGTTTGATGTCAAAACAAATTTTGTCGCTGAAATTTTTCGATTCGAGCCTGAGAAGACTGATTTAATTTAAAACGACAGCAAAACGAGACGATGATTTACAATTTACACTGTTGCCACTTGTTCTCAAACAGTTTCTCCAATATTTTCTTTTTCTTTCGCTCTTAACAAATTGCGTCTAGAAGCATTAATTGAGTTCTTCCTTTTTAACACTCGCTACATATTTATTGAAACGTTACAGTGTGTGTGTGTGTGAACGTGTGAGTATGGATTTTATTAGATTCGCGAAAGTCAATAGCTTTTGGGAATCAAAAAACTCTACCGTGGATAGGAGAAAATCTCTCGCTGCAAACACTAAATTCATTTTTTTGCTTGTGTTTCGCACTCATTTTGCTGCTGTCGAAAACTTACCGCAAATAATGATTGATCAATCGATTGTTTCGGATTAGCGATTGGCTTTTACAAAGCGTTCACATAAAAAGCAGCGAACGACAATTTTTTGCGTTGCTTTGTTTGAAATTGCCGCAAATGACTTTATCGTTCGCCGTACCCACATTATTTTTGCTTTTCGGTTTGTTTTTTGCTTCTCATTTTCGCAGCCAAACTCATTTTAGCTCACACTGGAAATGTGTTTGAGAGAAATTTTTTCTTTGCAACTCTAGTAATTAATTGATTGAATTCGGGTCGATAACATTGTATTAAAAATTTTTTTTGATGATTTCACTTGAAAAATCGTTTAGAAGCGATAATAAAAGAAAAGCTGAATATTCAAATTTTTTAACTCGAAACAACAGCAACAAAAAAATGTTCACAAAGATAATTGAAGTTAATTAATGGAGGAAAAAGAGAGAAGCCCTTTGTTAAAAAAGATAGCGGCGAAAGTGATATTAAACGAGCGAAGTGAATAGCGGAGTGCAAAAAAAAGCGAAGAGAAGAAAATAAGTTTGACATTTTCGACAATTTTTTACACCTCTGTTTTCTTACTTTCTTTTCCTCGAAAAGCTTTCTCGTATTTAAAATCGATTTAAAATCTTTTCTTCTCTCGAATAAAAATCTTCCATTTTCTTTCGCGGCGAAATAAAACGCTTTTGAAAAAATTTGCGCTTTTTGTCTCATCGCGAAAAGGTCCTTTTTTTCGAAAATCGTATTTGCACTGAAAGCAATGCTACGCTGCTTCTTTTTTCTCGCCTATCAATAGGTGTTGTGTCGATTGAATTTCAAAGTGAATTTCGTTTTTTTTTCTCTCTGTCGCTTTTCGCAAAATTTAAAACTCGATTACATTCGCTGCGAGCGTATGAAAAAGCAACAAAAATTTATTAAACGCGCTAGACTTGCGAAGAAATATGTCGTTTGCTTTCTTTTTTGCTTGATATTCTTTTGATACGCTTTCAATTCAATTTTAGAGCTGCACTCGCACAATCGATTATCTCCTCTGTTAATTGCTCGCGATATTGAATACCGAGCGCATCATTGAGAGAAGATGTGCGCGGTTCAAAGTTTAATGCGACATTATCGCTCGCATTTCAACCTTAGATCTAATTACAATTCAGATTTGGCCGAAAATGTTGCGAGTGAATACACTCGCATCGCGATCTTATTTCTCTTCTTTTTTTGCTCGCTATTCTTCTTTCCACATCGATACTTCTGCGCCCATCACTTGTGCCCGATGCCCGGTGTGGAAAGAAAAATACCGATCGATGCGAATGTATACACTTTGTGCCCAGTTTCCATCGATCGTCGCGATGAGCATTGCGCCGAAACACCGCATACATACAACGCGTACAAAAGCGACAAAACTAAAGTACTGTTCGTTCACTAAACACTTCATTTCTATATGAATGCAGTACGACAGCACTGCAGCAGCAGCAGAAGCAGAAGCAGTGTACAGAAGTATGAACGATAGCGTCCCACAATTTCGCTGTTGTCGTCGTGAAAGAGACGTGAATGAGATGAGAGCGCGAACAGAGACTGAGAAGAGAGGAGGACCAAAGTGAGACCGACGAGACCAGCGAACGCAACAAGACTTTACGCTGAGTGTTATATAGACTTTTGGCCATGTTCTTCTTTCTGTGTGCGCTTTGAAAAGTTTAATCCTCTTTTTCCGAAAAGCGGCTATCATTTGGTGCATTAATTAGAGAGAGAAAAATGAGAAGCGAAAAACTGCAGTAGTTGAGTTTGAAAAATAATCTCCAGAAGAAAGTTTTGAATAAAGAAAAATAATTGAGAAAAACTCGAACATTCGGAAACAAGTTAGAACTGAGCGAAAAGTAGCGGTGTTCGGAAGGAAGCGAAGACAACAGCAATGACGCTTGCTGTCGTGATGTTTCACCTGATTTGAAACTTTTTTGTAAGCATAAAACTTTTGCTTTCATTTCAATTGCTTGAAAATAATGATGATAATCCTCGCTTTTCGAAAGCTACGCTTTCAGCGTTTGTAGTAATTTCGAAAGAAGCAAAAGAATTGATGAGAAAATAGTTTTTGAGCGGAAAGAGAGGCTAACTGTTGTTTCGCATCGCAAACGCGCCTCGCTTGCTTCACCTTAACGTTCACATTTATTCTTGAAGTGTATCTTAATTTTTTCTTCGTACAAATTGTATGCAAATTTTGGAAAGAAGTTGAGCAGAAAAAAAAAACGAAAGGGAGAATGAAGCAAAAAGTTACGATGTTAAGAGCAATTCATTTCGACGAAGCGTTAAATTTAATGAACTTTTGCTTGCATTAATTACGAGAAAACACTTTTATATTATTTTGAAATGCATCGAGATTTGTAAAAAAAAAGCATCGCGTTTAATTAAAGCCCAGTTTTTGCGCTCGCTTCTAATTAAAAGCGTTCTTTGTCAGTGGTGTAGTCGAGTGAATTGAACACATTGTTAAAATTTAAACACTGAAAACATCTCAAAATGCTAATTAAACAGTGTGATTCGATTCGAATTGAATTGATTCGTTGAAAAAAATAATGTAAAAGCATCAATTACGCGAACAGCTCAGCTTTTTCATCACTGCCCATTTCATGTTCGCTGCCAATTTAGCAGAAGTCCTCAGCATAATTATCTCGCAAGCCTTCTCTTACTTTTTGCACGTGAGTACCCTCTTCCCCTCTCGCACTCGCACCGACAATTATATGCATCAGATGCACACATAGAAACGAGTGTGGTATTAATTTTCTCTGTTGTTGCCAAGTTCGACTGCCATTTGATTTGCTCCCATACTTCCATTGTGCGAAGCCGTACGCACTGCGTTCATCGCACCCGTCGGCAATGTTTTCATAGCGTTTTCAATTAGTTTTTTGCCTTCTGCGCTTTGCTGTCTCGTGAAAAAGTAAGCGCCGTACGGCATTATGTCGGCGAAGTGGGCTCACAGCTTAAGCATCAGCGCGCAAAAACATTGTTTTTGTTGCTGCCCTGACCACTTGTGATTACGAGCCGCAATACGCTGCTTACGATTTGAACAAGATCACTTTACTTATCTTGCACTCACTCATCGTGCACATAGCTTCGCGGACATAAGCTAAAGCAATCTTCAATTGCATATGGAATATGAGCTCGAAATGAATGCGAAATAGAAATGAGCGCAAGAAAGTGCAATTGGTAGCGAAGCATTTCGTATATGCTAAATTGGAGTTGAAATATGCATTGAAAGCATAAAACGCGCCCCATATATAAATTTGTTCGTGAATTCTAAGCGACTGCTGCCGGTGCACTTCGCAAATGTTTTAAAATATTTTATTTTATTTCGCTTCGCCTCGTTTGCATTCAGCTTCCACACACTTTGCTCTCTTTTCTTATTTTCGCTGCTTCTTTCGATATCGTTACGAAAATAAATATTTTAAAAGCGAGCGCAATATAAAATATCATCTAAAGGTTGCGTTTCTCGGCGCTTTGCTTGTGCGATCGAAACAAAACTTTGTTTCGGGAGAAAATTTTTGCTCCTCTTCTCCAGCGCTCGCATTTTCGCTGCTTTCGAAACGCGAGAAACAAAAAGATGGCAAAGGGAAAAAGAAGATGAGAAACGAGGGCAGTGTGAAGTATGAGCATATTTTCCAACTGCCATGGAACAGAGTAAATAGATTGGAATAGAATGCAAAACTGAAATCTTATTGATTATTTGCGCGTTACACATCAATTTAGAGATAAAATGCACGCTGCAAACATTTCTTCTGTACAATTTTGCTTAATTTGTGTACCAAGTGTGATTGAGCTCCGTTTTTGTCCTCGCTTTCTTCGCTTATTTAATTATTGTGTAAGATGAAAGTAAAATAAGAATGGAGAGAAGATGGAAAGAGTAGGCGAGAAAAGCGGATATAAAAGAGAATCAAGATTAAATTAAACACGCTCTTCGCTTCGCACACACTTCATTTGCAGCTTGTGTTCTGTTTATGACAAATGTGAGTTTGAATCAAAATTAAAAATCAGAACCAATTATCACTGTTTACGTTTGAATTGAGAGCAGTTATAGAGAAGTTGGACGAAATTGCTCTCGTTTCAAAACTCCCTAAACTGAAAGCGAGCTTTTTTAACAGCGTTTAATGAGTTCAACGGTTCGAAGTTTGCTGCTCTAGCTTCTCATAGAACGAGCGTTTAATATACACACAACAAGCCCATATTTCAACCGAAATTTTATGAACACATAATTTTTCTCATCATTTTGCGTTCGCTTTTAACGAGTAAAAACGGGGATCGAAGTACAATGCTGATCGAAGTTTGAGGAGCGAGGGTGCTTTCAGGCGTTGTGTGCGAAGAGGCAACGAGGAAATGGCCAATATTTAATCGCTGTGGTCTTATTTCACAGAGCAGATGTTGCTGCAGCGCAAAAATATCGCTAATGTTGCGTAATCATATAAAGTAATAATTGAGTGAACTTTTTCCAGCCACTGCGAGGAAAAGAAGCAAACTTTTCTGCGTTCGCCTATTTACTTTGCCATCATTAAAAACGTGCATTAAATTTTCGCTCTTCTCATTGTACAAAATTGTACATTGTACCTAATAGCAGTTTAGAGAGACAATAGCGATCGCAAATATTAGTTTTTTGCTCCGCAATCGTGGTCATTTGAAAGTTTTAACTGTAATTACGCAAAAATTCTCTTAAATTATGTGTACGCGTTTTAGCGAACGCACCATTTCGCATTCGCATTATCGGTTTCGCTCTTTTGTTTGCGCTTCAGATTTGTCGAAATTAAGATTACTCGTTTACATTTATGCTATTTAAGCTGATTTGCATTGCGTTCAAAGTTTTTAACAATTTTTCGTCCATAAAAGCTACCGATTCAAATGCACTAGCTTAACAAAAGAATTTTAAATTTTCAGATTTGATTCTTAAAATAGTTCATAAATAATGATGGACACAAAGAATAACAAAATAAGAGATTCTAGATTTTTATGCTTTTAAAAACTTTTTAAAAACAAAGATAAAATAGAGGCTTACATTGAATGCGCTTGGAAAGCACACAAGCGAACGATGCACACAAAGTCGAGCCATTTTTTTATTACACTTTTTCGCTCATCTTTCGAATTCAATCTCGCTTTTTTAGCTGTGAAACATACCATACTTAACACAACACTCGAGTGGACCTTCTCTACTTTCAACACCGATCATCTGACTTTCAATTGCCTGCTTTCACAGTTTGAAAGCACCATCGAAGTCATCAATCTCGCACACACGAGCACACACACACACACACATACACTCACACTGTATCGTTATAATTCGTTTTCCTTTTTATATAATACACTAAACTGCATTTAAAATTCTCTGCTAAAACACCGAAGATTTTTTTTTCGCCGCTTTTCACGCGCCAATTTCTTTGTCAGTATTTTCACATTTAATCACAAAATGTATGACGAAAGTTTTTTCGAGAAATCCCCCTGCGGAAAAATTTTTAGATTATTTCCAGCTGAGAGCGAAGAAGTTCTAACGTTTAACAGTTAGAGAAAATTTTCGCTGATCATTGCGGCTTTTGTTTAAGTTTAATTTTTTTTTTCTCTTCTAAACACATCGCAACTATTTTTCAATCAATATCAGTCGCTTTAATGTTATACAGTGCACATTTATTACAAACATATTTTATTTTGATTTGTTTTTTGTTTACATTCGCGCAGCGTCTCTGCTTTTTGTATACTTTGTTTGCGATAAAAAAAAGTTATTACTTTCTATTTTGTCTGTTTAAAAAACTATTAAACGACGTGAAAAATTTTTTGTAGTCGCAAGGAGTAAAAAAATTTGCTCATAATACGCGCGAAAGTGGGTACACAATTTTTTTGAAAAGCAAACTCGAAGCGAAGAAAATATTGCGCTAATATTTCATCTTTTGACGCAAAGTGAAAAAAGTTTTTCTTTTTCTTTTATTGGTTTTTTAAAAATTATTTTCATTACATCATTTTAAAAAAATTTAATGCTTTCTTCTTCTTCTCTTTACGAATTAATAAAAAGCTAACAAAACTAGGCAAATAACACGCTCAAAACGATAAGAAAGTAACTACAGTACAATAGGTGAGAAAATATGCGTAAAGCTTTTCTTTCTTTTCTTTGAAATATTTAATAAAATTTTAAATAGGCGAAATAATGAAAAAGTAAAATTCGAGTTAAGATCGAAAGAATTGTGATCCATATATAAAATAAGAGTAAAAAGCATAATGATAAAAACTCACGCAATCTTCTTTTCGTCTGAAAGTATACAATCATAAAAATTGTATTTTTATCATTAATAATGTTTCGAAAGTAAAGCCAAATCGCAAAGCTTTTCATCATAATTAATAATTACGGCTCATTGCTATGCTTGCATTTGTCATTCTACTATCGTGCGTTTTTTTTCTATTCTAAATATTCCATTCATTACGCTTTGTCGTCTATACAGAAACAGTGGCTAGACTCGAAACGATGCACAAGTAAATTTTGTCTCGAGTTTCGATTTACTCTTTTCACGTGTGATTTACTTTCGATCGGTTTTTGTAATTCATTTCTGAATTGATGCGCTCTTTGATCTCTTCTTGCCTCCGCTTTCTCTGGTTTTAAAATTAAACTAATGATTGAACGTTTTTCGCGTGAAAGCGTCATTAGCTAAGAAATTTTTCAACTCGAAGAAGAGATCAGCGGCGTACGCAAGTAGAAATGCGGCACTCCAATTTATCTGAGCACTCGAATTACTTTAATTGAAACTCATTTCATTATGTGACTCGCTTTTTGCTAATAAATCGATATGTATTCGCTATTAACTCGATGATCGAAAATGAAATTCATATTCAAGCGAAATATATGGCGTAGAATTCAATAAATCGATTAGATAATATGCAAACATTTCGAGCTTTTTGCATGCCGAAGCGCTTTTGTTCCAGGCTTTGAGGCGAATCCAAAAATGATGTTTTGACTTTTTAATTATACGAAATGAGCTTTGAATAGGAGTCACATATATTCGTAATTACAAACTAAGAGTATTGCAATTATCACACGTTTTGACACGAGCATAAATCAAAAAAAAGTGGAAGAGAAAATGTAAAATTTTGGACCGAGTGTGCATTTAATTTGCCGTGGCGAAGATGAAAACGGTGTTCATCTATTTCCATTCGCTTTTTTCGGTTTAGTAAATTGAGCAATAAAAACGATTATTGAATCGATATTTTGCGCTGTGTTTCTGCTTCTTCTATTTTTTCGTTTTTCAAAGTAGAGAGCAATAAATTAGAGTGTATCGAAGCGATACGACGGTGGTCGCGGTTGGGGAGTGAATCGCTTTGCTCCAAGATCGAAGCGAAGCGCTGTATGATCTAAAATGAAACCTAATTCCCAATGTAGAACTTTATCTAAATTGAGCTTTTTCCGTATTTATAAGTTTCAAAGTAGAGAAACATATGAAAAAAAAGAACAAAGCACACGCCTATTTTCACAACGACCCTAGACGACTATATAAATACTTTATGTTCTCCGCATCATTTTACATTACTTTATATGAAGAGGTTAGAAAGTGGTTTACTTTTACTCAGCTATGCAAAAAAAAGTTCGGCGTCAAAATTTATTCGTTTAAAACTTTCTCTTCCTTTTAGCAATCGTTTTTATAAAGCTAAAACTCTAATTACTATTTAAGCGCATCGAAAATGAATTCGAAGTTCATTTACCGACATTTTGAGATTATTTTCATCCAAAAGAGCTGATCGTTAGTCGAATTTTTCGTTTGCATTCAAAATTTTGCTCGTTATTAAATGATGAGTAATGGAGAAAAGAAGAGAAAAAGAGAGCAAAGAGATTCAATGAAAAGCTTCAAATGTCTAAAGTGAAAATTTGTGAGAAAAGAGTTTAATGGAAAGCTGCTCGATTTATTTTCGCGCATCAAAGTCTCTGAAAATGGCGAATTAATTTTTCTTCGCTGATTTCGTTTAACTTTTTTTTGAGAAAATAAATTTGAAAAATTGCGATTCATGTTATTCGCTATATTGCGCTTTTCTTATTCAAACTCCGTGTAACCAGCGAGTAATGAGCTCGTGTCTAGCGAACAAACAAGCGTTTAAGCGGCGAGATTGAAAATATGAGTTAGGCTTCAAGTTTGCGGAGATTTAAGAAAAAATTTTTGTTTTGGTTATATGAAGCATTAAAAAAGGTTTGCATAAAGCTGCAAGAAAGCAAAAACGTCAAATTCTTTCTTATTCGCTTGCGATACACATTTGCAATGCAATTCAATCTCGAATCCATCATTTTCATTCATACACTGCACTCAGTCGACGTTTTTGATGTTAACAAAAACCGCGTTCAATATTGCACAAGAAATCGCTGGTAACAAGACCAGCTGATAGCGGGCAATGCTTTTTTCTTCCCTCTTCTCTTCTCAAACTTCTGCTTTCCTTCTTTTTCCTCTTCATTCGATGTAACATTTGCTTCGTCTCTCAGACCTCACTCTCTAGTTGCGTAACCAAAAAAAAGCCGGGCACGATACATACGTTGTTTGATGTGTTTGAATACAAAAACTGCTTCGCTAATAATCGTTTCAGACTGTGTAACGGTTTAGATTACCGGCTTCATGCTCCAAAAATACGAACCAGCGCTTGTTTATTAAGCGCACGGACAAGAGAAGAAATTTTGGGGAGTTCGAATCCGCTTTTCATACTTGCCTTTCGCTTTGTTAGCAAACATAAAACATTTCATTACACGCATTCTGCGATCAGTTTCTCTGTATATGGAAACCGATGTTTTGCTTCGCAAGCGTTTTCTTTTCTTGTAAGTCGAATTCTATATAATCGCGCTGCTGCACTTTCTTCGAGCGCTCTGCTGCTTTTCTCATGTCGAAAGCATTACTTCTTTGCTTCTCGATGAATGCCGCGTACAATGCATAGAAACGGTTTTGTATAGTTCGCACACACACACTCACGAAATGCTCATCCAAAATTTATTTAATACAATGCATATATCGACGAATGGCACTCGAATGCAATTTTTGTTGCTTAAATAATAATAACCGCAGCAATTTCCGCGTTTAAGGCTATTGGGGTTAGCAAAAGGTCAATGGTTTTTGGAGCGAAAGTAAAAGCAATCAGAAACAAATTGCTTACACACAACACATACCACACACATACACACATACACTGTTGTTTGCGACGATAAATTGTAGCGAAGAGAACAAAAAAGAAAGTCCAGCGCTTAATTACATAAGTAAAGAAAACAATGCAAATACAAGCGAAATGTAGCGTTCAGAAACAACAAACTTTTTAGCTGAGTGTGAGCTTTGCGAGTTTAAAAAATGTTGAAATTGCAAATAAAATTTTGAATAACGTATTTGAGCATCACGTAAAATAAATATGGCAGTCGTTCAATTCGCGTTATGTGTGCGGGTGTGCGATGGGCGCATTTGAACTGAAAAAAAATTGCAAAACTTTTGTTCGGTGTGAAAAAAGCGAGAAAACAGCGCTTTCGCGATTGATGAGACAAGCAAATAAATTAGACAATTCGTTTGATTCTCACCATTGTCCAATTTATTTGCTTTCTTCTTTTCAACTCATTATTTCATAAAACACACTTTCATCCGTTTTTCGTTTTCTCTGTTTGCTTACCACTTTTGTCATTACTTTGTTGCTGCAGATATGAACATCGTTTTGCTTTTTGAGCTTCTGAATTTTGTCCTGAAAAAGAAGCGAAAAATTTTTTGCTTTACGAGTAAAAATAATCATCAGAAAATCGTACGAGTTTTCGCTGGGTTATTTGCAATTAAATCAATGATTTAATCTCGGCTAGTTGGCCGAAACGCTGAATTAAAGCGAAAACAGACAAAAATATGATCGAATACGTGTAGCGAAAACGAAAAGTAAAGTTTTGAGCTATCGATCGTGAAAAGAAGCTATAGATACGTTTATTAGCAGAGGTCGAGAAGCGAAAGAGAAGAACTAAAAAGAATCGAAGCGAAAAAGTGAATGTTGATATCATTGGTACAAAGGCTCTAAAACTCGGAGCTTTTTTCTGCTTTAACAAAGTAACAAAAAACTCGAACCGATAGTGATTCTCGTTTCGTTTCTTTTCCTCAAATACAGGAGCAGGAAAATCGCAAATATTGTACACGCGAAAAACGAAGAGAGGAAATACAGTTTATCTGCGCAAGAAAAAAATTCTCTCACTTCGGCAAGACTTTTCGACTGAAAGAAACATTTTTTTCTGCTCACGAATAGGAAGAGATGGACGCAAATACTTGGCTCGTCGTTTCTTGCGAGATATAAAATATAAAAGCGATTGTTTTTTAAAAGCGCACTTAATAAGAGCAAAAAGCAGCTCTCGCAATTCACGGCTGAAAGCGTCGTCGATATTTCGCTGCACACACGTTCGTAAACACAGAGAAGCAGCCATCGTTCGCTGTATCACCGTCTCCGCAGAATAGAACGCATCGAACAAACACATTCAACATTGAAATCGAATCGAAACGCATCGAACGAAAACTCATTTCGAGCAAAAGAGCGAACGAACGCGAGTCGAGAATAAGTCTAAACTCGAGAGGCGCATTCAATGGACTCGTTGAGCCGTAAAGCGAAGATAGCTCGTCATCAACAGATTCTCTCGTCATCGAATAGCACTGGCAGCAAAGGCTCGCCATCGCCATCCTCATCCGCATCAACGGCGAAATCTTTGCGGCGACAAGGCAGCACTGAGCTTGTAAAGAGTCAAAATAATCAGCAGCAATCGCTAATAGGCGAGCCGGACTCGAATACTAACTCCAAACAATATTCGGTTATTCGCTCGTTAGGCGCAAGACCGGCGGCCGGAAACGAGTCTCTCGAGTACGACGATCCGCGAACTCACCAATACGAAGATCCGCAACACGTTATTAACGACAACAATATGAAAAGTTCGTCGTTGAGGCGAAAGAATCACAACCCTTCCCAGGCAACCGCGATCGACGGTATGTTCTAACGTTACACTTTTGCACCATTCGCTTTTCGCTTTTCACTTCTTTTCTCTTTTTTTTCGCCGCATTTTTGTTCGCTTCTATTTGAATTTCAATTGCTTTCACTATTTTCTCGCACATATTTAAATTTTTTCATCATCTCTGCGCTCCTATTTATCGATGCTTTTCAAAAAGCTCTCCAATGCAGCAGCAGCAGCAGCAACAGCAGCGGCAGCAGTAATAATAACAAAATTTGCGCTTTGATCGCTCGAATTCGCTGTTAGAATAGATTTTCGATTTTAGAAGCACTAAAATAATTAAAAACAAATTCGAACGAGCGTTGCGTTCGATATGAAAAAGTTGTGCGCTCGACGCTAAAACACAAGCGCGATTAAGCTTTAATTTAAGGCGATTACTTGTTTCGCTTTGTGTTTACTCGCAAAGTCTGGACATTGTTTCGACTGTAAAATCCCTCGAAAACACAAATTTTTCTTTAATCTTTTTCATTTCGTACGACAAATGAATGCAGAAAAATAGAAAGATCACAACGCTGCCGCTGAACAACTTGTAAGCGTATTAAAGTAGAAATGTTGAAAAGAAATTTCTCGCTAACAACCGAAAGAAGAGGAGAAAGGGAGATAAATAAAAATATTAAGCGAGAGCGAGCGAACGCCGGCGAGAATGAGTGAGATGAGTGGGAGAATGAAAGGCGAAGAAAAAAGAGAGCAAAGCAAAAGCAAAAAAAGTGTTAATGATGGTTGAGGATGAAAAAGTCTTCATCTCTTTCGCTTCTCTCCACGCTTTTCTAAACAATCATTTATTTTTATTATTACGGAGAGTAAAACCTCAATTTTTGCGAACACCTCGAAGGATTTTCCAATACTTTTCGCTCAAAAAATTTTTTTGCTTCGCTATTTTTTCGTTTCGCGCGAATAATATTTTTTCGATGATTACTCGCCGAGAGAAGTTATTTGCTCCTCGCTGCTTCCCTCTCTTCCTCGCAATGTGTGTGTGTGTAATCCAAATTGTGAGCTTAACTCGTTCACTGACTTGGCCGATGAAAGCAGTTAATTTATCTTTTCGCTCGTGTTTCGCAAAACAATACGCCTTTTGCACAATTCGCTTTTCGTACTCTCAAACTCTTTTATTGAATGGAAAAAAGTTTTCTTCGATTCTGAAGTGTGTAAATTCGCTTTTTTGAGTGCATCATTTTTTTTTCTACTGCGAACATAAATTTTGTGGAAAAAATTGCATCATTCAGCGTTTAATTTTAACCTTTCACAAAAATGCATTCGTTCGAGCAAGCAATAGGCTTTTGCATTTTGCGTAAACACTTCCACAGAGAATACATTACAACAGCGAGAAGATTACTGCTTTTGTCGAATGGATGTAATTAAAACAAACGTTTAGATTTGAGCGCTGTATTTCCAATTAAATGCCGCATTTACACATTTCATTCGACGCTCGAAAGTGATGAGTTCGATTCGCATTTTTCAAGTTTTGCAAAAGAAGAAAATGTTTCGAATTTTGTGATTTTTTTCCTCTTTCCAAACTCTCAAATTTGATTTGAGAAACACTTTCGGCTTCATTCACAAATCTAATCAATGAAACCGTAGAATGGAAAAGAAAAGTGAATGTAATAGAAAGTAGAAAGTAGTAAAGAGAGGCAAAAGAGAAAAAAGTTTACAGTAATTAGCGTTCGAAACGAAATGATCAATATTAGCTGCTGCAGACATGTTTTTCGCTCTCTTCCTCCGTTGTCTCTTCCTCTTTCCACTGCTGTGACGAATGAAAAAAAAAATGATGAAAGATCCTTTGCAACGTTTAATCGTAATTCTTTATTATGTTATATAAATTGCGCATAAAGCTATTAAACTATACATTTATAGATATATTGCAACGAAAATGACCCTTAAAAGCATTCGTCGTTAGCGTTAAAAGCGTTCAATTCGTTTTTTTTGTGTGGCGTTTGATATATAAAAACGAAACAAACGAAAACAAAAAGATGATTACTTAAGCGACATTTTTAATCACATAATTTTCGTTTGCAATGAAAATATTGTCGCTATAATTCACAACAATGCGTTTGGTTCGAGCACAGAAAAAAGATGACTACGTTCAAAATGATCATTTGATTGGGCAATGAAGGCGTTTATTATTAGTTTTTTTCTCTTCTGAATGGCTTGAAATTAATAATTCATCAAACAGAAAAGTGTGGAGCGGTGTTTCGATTCATCGCCTTTCACATATCGACAACAGATTTGCAGTTTGAGTTATATAAAACAGCGGAGAAAGCCAAACTTTTTTTTCTCTGCTTTTGTGAATAAATTCAATTCAACTTTTACTCGAAAATGAATGAAAGCATCATTTGTTATACTTTTTAAATTTAAACTCTGGTTTCGTTCGCGCTCTCGCTCTCTTACTCACTCCTCTATCTCATTGTGCAAGTGCATTAAATCGAAGGGCGCGTTCGAAAAATTGTTTGATTGTTGAAAAGTGGAGGGGAAAGTTTAGCGAATACACACACAGCACACATACACACAGCGAGTAGGCAGTGCATACGTGAGGCGGCCAGCAAACAATTCAGAGCGTAGTATACACACACACATAGATCGTAAAGCGAGCGTTTTATTCGCTTCCACCGATGCGTGAAAATTTTTTCAAATCGAACGTAAAAAGAGAGAAGCAGAGTAAGAGAGAAGAAAAAGAATGAAACGTTGCAAAAGTTATAGAACATAAATTGAAACGGCGAATATCATTCTGGTCTCCGGTTAAATTGTATGGCGTAAATCAATTTCTTTACGTTCGCGACGATGCATTTAACTGCCATCTTTTCACTTTGCCAGTTTCAACGCTTTATACTCATCTTCACTGGCGATTGATATTTTCTTTCTTTTCGCTGCTTCTCGCGCTTCATCCTCCACTTCTCCGCGCTCCTGTTTTCTCGAAAATGAAAAAGATGTTCGTTCTTTCGTAATGAGTTAAAGAGAAGAAGAGACAATTTTTATTTGCCATTTCATTCTCCGCTCTCTTCGCTTTCGGGCGAAAAAAGCGCTTTTTCAGCGACAAAAAATACGAAAGAGCAAAAAAATTCGTAAACTTGAAAGCTTTTCAAACTTATAAAGCAAAATGTTTTCTTCTTCGCCGATTAAACCGTATTGGTCTTCACTTCTCTTTCGTTTTCTCTTCACTCTTTTTTCAAAGCGTGGAGAAAGTAAAAAAGCCATTTTCAAATCGACACTTTACCAAAGCGCAATAAAAATGTTCAAAAATGTGAACGTAAACCTTTTGCATTTGTTTTAATGCGCCGCTCTTCGCTCTCACTTTCTCAATCGTGAAATTATTGCTTCAAAGCGAACTCGAAACTGAACATCGGGCTGTTACTTAAAACTGGACCTTAACATTTATCGCTTCTTACGTCTTACGTTTTAAAGTCACATCAAATCGCTAAACTACTAACCATCGCTTCATTGAACATTTTCTTTCTTTCAAATATTTGCTCATTGCTTTTCAAGCTGATAAAAAATATGAAAGTAAAGAGAATTTTTAATGAAAACTTAGCAGTGAGCGTTCGAGCTAAGAAGCGAATCTAATTCGAAGCAAAAGATAATTTAATGTTTTAGCGAAATTTCGCTCAACTTATGACTTTTAGCGAAAAGTTATTTTTTGTAAACTTAAAAGCGAAAGAAAAAAAAACTGCTTAAGTATGAAAACTTTTGAATCGATTTTCAATTAGTCTCGAGTCTCATGAAAAACTTCTTCCATTTTTTTTTCTTCTCCAACATCCATCTTTTTTCGCTTTCATTTATTATCAAAATGAATGGAAACAAAGATTAAATGTAATTGGAATTGTAATTAACCGTTGAGCTACTTTTCGATTATTTATTAAGCTGATTTGAAAAAACTCTTTCGTGACACTATTTCGCAGTGTGTTTGGCTATTTTTGCCCTACAACGGATGCATTAGACCTTCGCATTGAAAAAAAAATTATTTTCGCCAGACATTTTTAATAAAGCGTTACGAATTGAAGTTAAAAGATTAAAAAAAATCGATAAAATTAATTTAAAAAGTTAATCACCGAACAAAAGCAATTATTGATTAAAATTTCAATTACCTATTTACACTCATAATCGTTTGGATGTTGAAAACAAATTTTAATGGTTTCTCTAAATTGTCTTCATTTCTAGCGTAAATCATTAAATTTTTATTTCGCTATTTTACTGCCAAATGCAATATTCGCTGAATTTAAATATTTGAATTGAATTGAATTCTATCAATTTTACTTTGTTGAACTAACTCTCTAACCATTTTGTTCCTAATACGAGCAAAAAAAAAAAAAAAATATTTATAATTTATCAATCATCGCCATGGTGAGACGCATTTGTTTTCCGCATTCGTCAGTGTTGTTAATATAGAAGTTTCATGTTGTTATGCTCCAGTTTAATAATATCGTAATTAATTCCACTTTAATAATATCGTAATTAATTTTCTTTCATCACATTTTCACAGTAATTACTTAGAGACAAACAGTGAAACCGTTCCAAAGCGGAATGAAACAGAAAAAACGCTCGCTCGCCATCGTAGCGTATTTCACTATTTCGTATTGCAATCGTTCGCAGCGAAAGCCGTGAGCGAAGAGTAAAGCAAAAGAAAAAATTGCCCACGAAGTAAAATGTATTGTGATAAATAATTCGCGTCATTATTTTTAATATATAAAAGTCGACGTCTAGCGAACAATAATTTCGCTCGATATGCTCTGCATCCATTTATTTCTCGTAAATGATCGAAACGATAAAATGACGAGTACGACGAGCCATAACGATCAAGAAATGAGCATACCATTTGGGGTCTCAACGAGTAATTTTAACGCCGAGAACTTTTCGCTCAAATTGCGTGTACTTTTATTATGTACGCGGCGTTGAATTGAATTGAAATTAAGAAGAAGCGAGCAATGCAGAAATCAGCTTCTTCTTGTTTTCCGTTTTCCATTTTTTTTCTTCTTTTTCCTTTCGCGTCGTGTTCATTTCAACGCTCGAACATAAATCATTAGGCTGGTGTGCGAAGCAAAATAAGAAAGAGTAATTTACAGTGAGCGAACAATTTGCGAACAGCCGACAAAACTGCCGATGTTGAGATCTATTTACAAATGGGTAGAGGGGCGAGAAAGATCGAATAAAAAAGAATAGGCGAGCATCAATAACATAAATAAAACGAGTGAAATTGTTTACGAGCTTCGCTAACTGTCGGAATTCGCAAAATTTTTGTGATGTAAATTTTTATTACATCACATTCACTGTGACGTATGACGGATGGTAGATGAAAAGAATAATAAAAATAAAAAAATTATTTTCGCTTTGTTAGCGAGCGAAATTTAAATTTTAAACTTTAAGCGATAAAATTTCGACTTTTTACAGACCATAAAATTTAATGGAAGGCGTTGAATTTTTTTTTTCTTTTATTTTATTTTATTATACGAAATAAAACATTGAAAAAACCGCGAAATATCCATCAATAAAAATTGCGAAACGAAATGAAAAGGGCTAAAGAAGAAGGTTTTGAGAGAGCAAGCGAAAAAAAAGTGAAGCAGAAATCAGTTGCAAACCAATGGTTAACTCATTGATGCATTTTATTATCTCCTTCCTATGTGGAAAAAATTTCTTCTCCGTTGTCGTTTGTGTCGCTGTAAAGTGCAGAAACGAAGCAAAGAAAGCGAGTAAAGAAAGAAGAATGTAAGGATATAAAACTAACAAAGCGTGGAAATGGATGAATGACTACGACTAGCATAGAAAAGATCATTTGTCTCCGCGTTGAGCTTCTCGTTGCCGCTGTATTCATAATTCCATTTCAGTGGTCGCATGAAATAAGCGAAAAGTGAAAATAATAATCACATTCGAGCAAAACTTTTCGCAAAGTTGCGCATCGAGAGAATGTTTGCTATGTGCCCAAAAGGAGATCGCTTTTCTGATGAGCAGTAAAAAATTTTCTTTTCTCTACTCAATTTTAAAAGCAAATATTGAAAGAGAAAAATTTTTCAAAAAAAAAGTTTTCATCTCTTTATTTCATTTCGCTCTTTTATGTTTCGCTCCTCTCTCTTTCGAAGCTTCACTCAATTCATTACTTAAATGTGCTCATCGCGTAGAGACGATGAAACTGACGATCGATTTTGAAAAGCGAAGTAATCATTTATATGTACACACGAATAAAGAAAAAGAGCGCTGCTCCTCTTTTTTGCGAACCAAGCGTAATTTGATTTTCGATTTCGCAATAACAATTGACCGAAGCTATTCGTTACAATAACCCCAACAATCGTTTTGTTTGTTGTAATTTACTTAAACTTTTCTTGCGTTGACAGCTGTGTGCGTGTGTCTTCGTATTTGCGAGCGAAGCTCTTTCGCACACCGATACTTAACACATTCGAGCGCGGCGCACACATGCACTTGTTACGCATTTTCTAATCTCTCGCTCATTGCATTTTGTGTGTATGTATTTTGCGCCGATCAATGCGCAAATAAACTCATTTCACGCTTTTTGGAAGAGTAGAAAAATTAAATTAAAATATGGCATTAAATTAAAAAATAAAAGATGAGGTCTATAATTTTCCACGGTTACGCATATGTTTGCTGTTCGCCGTTTGAATTCACTCCGCTTTTAGCTATTGAACCGCTGTATGACTTTCAGAACAAAACTCGCATTTTAGCGATTTTCACATTTTTAGCAGCAGAATTCGCGAATGAACATATTTTTAATTATTTAGAAGCTTAAAATTTGCTCTCATTTTAAAGAATTGTATGATGAATGCAACTTTTAATCCGAGAGAAATGTCTACTTTTGGTCACAATTGGATTGTCGATAAGTCTAAATAAGCTTTAGCATTGCTCATCGAACATAAAACTGCGAGAATTGCAAAAAGTGAAACGCTTGAAGCGTGTTTTCTTTGAAAGCTGCGCCGAAAATGCTTCAAAAGCAAAAATTTTCGCATTAAATGCTAACTCCGATTGCTCTTAGAATTTAATTAAGGCTTTGTTAAAAACAATGAACTTTTCACTATCAAATTGACAAAAATTTTATCCAATTTAAAAAATTTTTGTCGCTTTAAAACGGGTCGTCAACCTCGACGTTTTCATTGCAAGTTTTCTCTTCAAAGTTTACGACATCATTTCGATTACATTGGCTTTATAGACAATGAAATTTTCTGTAATTTCGATTCTTTGCTTTGAAAATTCACTTTAAAGGTTATTTGAGGCAATGCGAACTTCATTAAACTTTTCTCAAAAGATTTTATAAATTTTAACATTTTTCCTTTTTTCTTGAACTTCTTTTCGTTTTATTCACTTGTTTTCGAGAAAATTCGATTCATTTCGTCGTACACTTGATTGATAATCGAGTGCTTCGTTTGAATGGCAGCAAACACCGAAAGCGACAATTAATTTGCATTCGCTTTAATAGAGATGCTTTGCGGTGAAGTAAGCTTTCGGGCGCTCAAAGCGAAAAGCTACTAAATTGACTTGTTTAAAGTTGAGGTTAAAAAAAACTTTTTCAGCGTGATTCCGCTGGCTTTTACTTCATTTAATAATGAAAATATTTTTATAACGAATTTCGCTTTGAAAATTCAATTTTTGGCTCATTAAAATTGTGAAAACAAAATTAACAGTAAAATAATTACGCATTCTTAATATTCGAAATAATTATTATTTTATTATTCGAAAGTTTGTTTTTAATTGTTTTTTAATGCTCTAAAAAAACTATTACATCTTATATCTTCTTTCGAGGTTGTATATTTAAATTTTCCATAATTACTTTTTCATTGCGATTTTTTTCAAATTATTTTCTCTTCACGTTTGATCTTGTAAAAAGTCACGTAAAAATAAAATTAAAGCGATAAAAAAAGCTAAAAGTATATTCAAAGCGTTTTGTTCGCCATTTTTTTTATTTTGGCTTATTAAATCATTTAAATTTGCTTTGTAGCTTTTAGCAACGATTAGCGATTCAAGCAACGTTGCAAATTGCATTTATTCAGTTTAGTTAATGTCAAGTACATCGATCAATAGAACAAGTTCACCAGCATACGTTCGCAAAGTTTAAAATTTTTAAAAACATTTTTAATAAGAGTTTCTTGTCTTAAATGTAATGAATTTTCAGAGTTTTCGAAAAAGTAACACAAAGAGAAGCAGCGAATGCATTACGCTTTATGGAAGAATGCGAACAAAGCAAATATAACACAGATGCGAGCATGAAAGTATAATTAAATCCTTTACTTATTCCGAAAGATTTAACAATGTAATTAAACATTTTTGCGATTTCTTTTTGCTTTTTCACTTGTCAGTGAGTTATTAAACGGTAACAAAAAGGAATGACATTTAAAAAAAAGAAAAGAGAAAAAGGAACAGCGAAAGTGATACACTTTACATCGCGTGCATAATTACTTGTTAAAAGTGCTTTTCTTTTTAGAACTTTCTTTTATAATTTTGTCGCAAAATGAACGTTCAATTTGAAAAATTCTACAGCTTCCATTTTAATGCGTGTTTAACTTGTGAAGAGAAGAACAAAAGATTGCGCGTAATTCAGGATGAAAGTAGAAAGATTTTTCTCAGAGTTGCTCTGCATTTCATATTTTAGCTGATAAGCAAATGATGTAATCATTTTGTTGCATAGTTTCAAAATTTCAGCCGCCATGCAAGTAAACGGTAACTGTAAATTTAAATAAATTTTCGAATTCGAAGCGATATTCACATCGACTATTGAATGGAAAATGTAATTCGCGCGAAATGCAAAAGCATTCCGCAATGCAGACAAAATTTCGCTAAGAACACATTGAAAGGCTAAAAATGTTTTATATCAAGTTTTTGTCAATCGAAAAATTTGCACAAAAATGTTTACGACTTCGGTCTGTTTATTACAAGTGTGCGGTTATTTTGCTTCTTTTTTATGATTCTACGCCTCATGCAAAATGCATCATTTCAGCACACGTATATTACACATTGCGCACAATTTATTGTAGAGCTTTTCTCAAAACTTTTGCTGCTTCGCCTCTTGTATACAAATTTTGATCCATTTTTGTGTCAACCATATTTCATTTTGTTTTGTTGTTTTGCTTCGCTTCAATGAAAAACGTGCAAAATTAATGTTTTCATTTTCGATCATGTTTTGCGAAGCAATTGCATTGCGTTAAATTGTTTCACGTATTCATTTTTACCTTTTCATTTGCGATTCGAAAAAGATTTTTCCATTTTCGCAAAACAGTTAAAGTGATGCATTCGCGTTCGATGCTCCACATTTCGATATTAATCACACAATCGCATTTATTAAAACGCTAATAACTTCGAGGTTTCGCCAAATTGAATTAGAATGTTGTTCATTTTTAATGCCGATCACTTACGCATAGAAAGCATTCAAATTGTTGCGCGCTTATTAATCAATTGGGTCGATGAATCGAATTCAAAGTACTAAGCCAACAAATATTTACACAGCACACACACAATATTTTGACAACTCAAAAAAATAGAATAAGTAATCAAACACCGTTCTTTCTGCGTTTATTTACGTATTCTGTGACTGTATTCATCACTCAACCGGATTAAATTCACTGTTACCGATCACTGTCGTGTGTTTTGATGAAAGAGCACTTAGCGATCTTTGTTCGCTCTCTCCGTTACCAACGTTTTATGTCGTTTTCGAGATTTTCGCCAACAATAAATCCATTAAATTAAAAGTTTGACCGCTGCTTTACAAAGAAAAAAAAAATCGATAAGTGACATAAACGAAAATACACACACACACACACAAGTACGAATTCAGTAGAAAAGAGCTCGCTTTTGTTGTCTTTTGTCTTCTCTGAGATTAAAAATGTTTTCAAAAGAAGTATTCACAATGAGAAATGCGTTGCTTTGAGCAAAGAAAAAAGCAAAAAAAAAATTCATTTCACTTTTTGAAACTGAAGAGAAAATATGAAAATAACCTGTGGTTGATTTTTTGATCTAAATTTGAAATTAATTTAGAATTTTGAATTAATGATGTTTGAAAATGTCTGACATTTTTCTTCTCTATTTCATGCATCAAACTGAATTTAGCAAGCCCTTAAGAAAATAACTGAGATGAGGCAAGGCGCATTTCGCTTTTTACAAACTCCATTTCGCTTTCTTTAAATTAAAACTTTCTTTTTACTTTCTTTCAAACTTAAATAAAGTTTGTTCAAGTATTGAGCGCTTTTAAACTTTGTTCTATCTCTCTTTTTGTAAAAATCCATTTCGAACACTCATTTTGCAAGTGATGTTTTTGATTTATTTTAAATTTTTTATATACTACTTAAGAAAATAAATACACATAAATCTGTATTAGGAAAGCTTGGTTGAAACGAAACTAGTTTTCGATATAGAAACTTGATCGAATAAATATTTTAGTAAAATTTCATTTTAAATACACTCTCGGAAATAATAACGTACTACCGAACACAGAAAAAAGTTTCCTACAACTTAAAGAATACTTCACTGCATTGCACAAA